>VZSZ01007519.1:1293288-1333714 GCA_013398815.1 Ibidorhyncha struthersii
CTGCTTAATACAGGCAAAGAAGTTTCCATTATTCTAACCCTTTTTCACTTTCCCAATTGCTGTATTTCATGAGAACTTGATAGGAATTTTTCCTAGTGCACCTATTACTCAGCCATTTTGTTGCTGACAGGTTCCAGCACTCTCTACACTTCCCCGACTTCTGTCCCTCTTTTATAAGTAGCTCCAACTACTCTCTTCACAACTGCTCAATCAAACATCTCTCAATCTTTTTTTCCTATGACTCACTTCACATATTACATCAATCCAGTAAGACTTCTTTCTGGCTCCTCACTGCTCCTCTACAACAAGCACTGATACTGTGTCGCTCATCTAACACACCAGGAAGAAATCATAATTTAAGAAGTAGGTTCTGTTCAATACAAAATAAAACAATATGGCTGTAAGTTTCAATGGCATCAGTTCAAGATCTCTGTAACTTTAACTGTCAAAGCCTACTACAACTCGATAACACTTGTAACACGCAGCAGATGCAATACAGCTTTTGTCAGCTGATTTTAGAAGACAGCTTTCTATCTGTTAAATCTGGTTCAGAGTTGGAAGTGAAAGAAAAGTCAGATTTCTAATTCAAGTTTTGATTCTCCAGTTACTGCTCTCACACTGGAAGTCTTCTTACCTTGGACATTGTGTGTGAGTTTGCCTCCTCTTTTGTAAAAGCTATTGTTTATCATGGCTAAAAAACAAACAAAAACCCCACCCAAACATAACAGCTAGCCAACATGCCTATTTAAGAAAAATCGGGCTATTATTCAATGAAGTTCTCAAAAAGCTTACTCAAAACTTAGAGCTTCAGAAACTTCTGAACTGGGAGTTGTAATTCAGACTTTTTAAGCTCTCTGTTGAAAATAGGAGAGGGCTAAGACCAAGTGGAAAGCTTGCTTGTAGGAAGGAGAATTGGATACAACTAATATCTTTAAAAGACTGGATATAACTATGTAACATTTTTAAAAGAAAAGGTAGAATTTTTTTTTCAGATGTATTCATTAATAATTTTTAATTTAAGTCATCAAGATAAATATTATTTTTAAGTGCACTATTCCTCTCACTTATCTTCAAAGAAGTCAGGTGCATTAACATAAGCGAACAGTTCATTATTAAGTTCCAAAACTTAAACCTCTGTGCAACCAGAAATAAATATATCACCAAATGTTTTCCAAAATATGTAACTATGTAAAAATCACCTCAGCTGAAAGCAGTGAGTTATTTTCCACCTTTACCATAATCAGTTGTTCAAGGATCACTAAGCACCTGACAAGGATAGCTTTTCATTTCCTCTCTGTATTAAGTTGCATGTCTACATGAAATGAGTAAACCACATCACAAAATAACTACAGTCAATTGCCTGAAGATAGTACATCTGCTCAGCAAAACACCACACATAGTACACACAAATGGGACCTCCTTCTGCACTAATTCAGCAGGTAACAAACATTAAAGTGGCATACCATGGTTTAATGAGCCTTTTAGAAATTATGCAAATGAGACAGACCAAAAGTCCAAACTGCCCCTTCTGGGCAGTTATCAGCTAAAAGAAATCAACAGGTAGCAGCACAGACTTGTAGGTATATATATTCCTAAACTGTTGGCTTATCTTCTGCATTCACTTCCACATCTACTCAAGATTATTATGCTACAGGTAAAACATGATATACTTTTACACTTCCATCTTTTTGTTAAGAGCTAGAACTTACATAACCTAACAGAAAACAAGGAATGAAATCCAGAACTTCTGCTCCTGTACTTAAATCACTAGCCCGCTATGTTCATTTCACCTTGAATTACAGACGAACACAAAATTCACCACGCTCATTTGCCTCTCGCTCAAGCCCCTTCATTAAATAATCCCCAGCCTCCAAGAGTTATTGTAATGAGAAAAAGGCACTAAAACCCTTCAGGACCATTTGCACTGTAAATTCATGCAGGTAATATTATGCAGTCTTTCCAACCACATGTAAAGAGACATCTTTCAGAAAGCCAAACAGACCAATATTAGTTATATTCATATCCTTTTGTCATGGAATATGCAGGCAGACCCAGGTCAGGCAAAACCAGTTTATAGCTACAGGAGAGAATGCACAGTGACAAACGTTCAGCCCTCTATCAATATGAACTCTGACTTAAAACAAAAGCACGAGGGGCTTATATACTTCTATGGCAGATATAAAATCCTTTGTGAAGGGTCCTGATACGGCAAAGCAGCATCTGCACAGAAGGAAGCTTTGTTGCAGCAGATGTAACTGTGCGCTTCTGGTACTCAAAACCTGCAGCCCTACAGCCTCCTTCAGCTCATCCCTCTCTTCTGCTTGTGATGCTGCTGGTCCTTGATCAACTTTTAGGTCCACCAAGGCCTGCCTCCACACTTTAAAACTTAATTAACCAAATCCTGCATCAGCTTTTCCACTGTTTTTTTCCAGGATTGATGTCAAGCACATGGGCCTACATCTACCTATCCCCTTCCATTTGATAGCATTTTTTCAGTATTCAAGACAGATATTCCTTGGTCTTCAATATTGCTGCAACTATGAGACATTAAAGATACCCATTTCTCTAGTCTGTCCCATTGATCAGTATTGATGCTTTACAAGGAATTCAACTTGCTACCCCCCTACTGCATAATTATATATCAAACAGTGGTGAAGTCAGTAAGCTTGCTGAAAATATTAAAATTTTTTTACAGGACCTCAGTACCTTCCAACAGTTTTGAACTGACACCATCTCAAACTTTAAATATTAATTTATCGATTCTGCAGATTAGAAACAGGGAAGAAAGAAGCACATTACTTGGGAAAGGTCACACCAGATTGAATCAAAGGCTCCATATAGCCCCAAATTCTGCACAACAGTGCCCAACAGCGTAAGTCTAGGGAAGCCTGAGAACAAGGCACACACAGAGAGACACTTCCTCAGAAATATTCTGCCTGCCTCTAGCTACTTGTAGTTCAGGGATTTCTTGAGACAGAGATGATGTCTTATAAATAAGATAACCTTCAAAGTATTTTTCCAGTTGTTTTTGGAACCTGTACAAAATTTAAGCTTCCACACGATCATGTGTGAAATTCCCATATTTAATAATGAGTTACATCAAAAAATACCTTCTTTCTTTGTTTCGAATTTGCTGCCAGCCAGCTTCACTCAATACTCCCTACTTCTTGCACTAGAAGAGGAAAATAATAATTTCTTATTCACTATATCCATCCTTCCATGATTTTACAGGCAGCTATACCATACCATTCTCAGTCATCTGTCTTTGAGGCTGAAGACCTCTATGCTACTCTACTCATACCATCCTCAGCCATGCCTCATATGTAAATTCTTCCATACTGTTTGTTATCCTGCTGCCTTTTGCTGTACCTTTTCAGTACTACTGTGTCCTTGTGGAGCCTCTGGGATCCAAATCATAAAAAGTTACACAATATGCCTGTGTTACTGATTTATACAGTGACACTGCAACATGTTTTCTGATTTGATCACTGGCCTTTTCCTAATTTCTAGGGTTCATTTGATTTCAACTAGTGAGTAGTAACAATCGCCTCAGATGTCTTTAAACATAATAGGAGACTGTTTCCCCCACACACACCATTTACATCACATAATCTTCATCTGCACTGAGTTTAATTTGTCATTTGTGTGTTTCTCCTGCAACTCTGCAGTCCTCAGGCTATACAGATTTAGAGGAGAATTAAGATGCACACTTTTAACAGTGAAGGTAACAGCACACTGAATTAATCCAAAAGCCCAGTGGGATAACCTTCCAAGAGCTCTGGGGGATTCTCTGTCACTAAAATTGTTTAAACCAAGACTGACAATGGCTTTTGACAGTAGCTCTACTAACAGATGCGCCCCAATTCAACCAATAACTAGTTCATAACTTTCTTTGTTATGACTGCTCATGTTATCCAGAAAAATTTACCCAATCACAAACCGTTTCTTTGGCTTTGTAATCTATGCATTTTACTGGCAATGCTGGGGTTAGCCTTCCATGTACAATTACTTACTAGAGAGAACCTGGTCCACTGTTTAAGTCAGTATGGGAGCTGAGGTAGGCGAAGAAACAACAGCAAGTTTCACTTCCTCAAATTTGCCCCAAACCCTACCAAAACCAATATTTTATTACATTTGCTATTTCACACATTTTGCAAGTTAAACATGAAGGAACTGTAATTCAAACGTGTTTGTCCATAGCATTTTTCCTCTAACATCTAAAAGCAAATAACGGCAAATAGTGTGTCACCTAACTATTAAAATTATATTGGTTTTAAAAAGTGTTGCAAGGAAAGGAGGAAATGGAACCATTTCTAAGTTTAGCAGTGCCAAGCTGTCAGAACTCCGATACAGAAAACCAGACTTTTTCTAAAGTCATTTTCTTAAACACCTATACATACTCTCCTTAATAAGCTGTTCAAGAATTCTTTTACCTATTGTAATGTAAATTAGATACATCATCCCTAACGACATTATATGGTCGTCATCTCTTCCTGACTGATATCGTAGGTGTACACTATCACTGTCACCAAAATATACCTTGTCCATGTTATATTCTCCCTGGATTAATCCACTGTGCTTTCCTTTCATGAATAAATGATTTCTAGTCACATGAAATTACATTGTCAGTGTAGTTGTTCAATGCCTCAGTTTTCAAAAATGCGTTACAGCAGCTTTTTATCATATGGTATAGCTTCCTCAGTGAGTTATTTTTGTAACAGAACAAACTTACTTCACTATTCTTTTTTGAATGAAATAATTTCAATTTACAACTAGTCTGGGAGATTGACAGGCTTCAGGAATATAGCTCAGATTATTTTATTCTAGATACTTGGAAAAAAAACCCAAACATTGTCCACAGCATCTGTCACCACCGTAAAGTATTTGCAATTGTGAGGTAAAAATTATATCTCTGCAGCTTTTTTAAATTAAAAAATATCCTCTAAGTGCTTCTTATTAATGCTAAAATTCAGACAATACTCTTTCCCTCTACCAAGCAGGTTTATAAACACAGGTCTTTAATTCATACTCCAATTTTGCTTCCCAAAGGGGTTCAACTGTTCACTTCCTCAGTTTCCTATAATCATTGCAGCAGAAGAAAATGATAGTATGTTAAAATACTTTGAAGTAGAAAGGTTTGTAAAAAGACAACCCCCCAAAACTATTATAGGACCTACTATTAATAAATGAACAGCCGAAAGAAAATTTTTAAAGTTCAGATGAACAGATACAAACTATTTTGAAGTACAGGCACTGAACACAAATAATCACGAAGGGTTTTTTGTTGTTTTTTTTTTAAAAAAAAAAAAAAAACATAAAGATAACATGACCAAATACAACACTTTGGAGACTTTAAAATGCTTTGTCTCTAGTTAAATGTTACTTTACACAGAGATATTTATAAAGATCAACTGTCTTTGGCAAGCTAAAGCGTGCTTGTAAGTTACAGGTATGAGATCTGATGCTTTCAGATTACATTTCTACAAGTTAATTTAGTCATCTCACACTTGTAGGCAATTTTCCTCTAAGTGACTAGATTGTTCTTCTCGGAGGTTTCTACTCCTCCTTTTTCTCCCTCCTCCTCTTTTTTCATATTCAAATACAACTTGGAGAAATAAAGTTGTCTGTGGGATAGAAAGAGGACATATAAAAACAAGAGTAACCGAACACTTATTAAGGTATTATGAAATGAACAACAGAAAAGAGATCAAAAAAGGGGCTTTTCTCCACACCATGTGGAGTTACAGAATAGAAAATTTAAAGCAAGAGGGACTGTAGTCTCTTATTTGCACTAGAAAATTTACTTTCTGTCAATATTCTAAGTGCAAATGTATATCAAGATAAATCAGAAGTAGGCATCTGGATTTAATCTAATACACGTGCATGCCACCACCGAAAAAGGAGCTCTTGCTTCTTCGCTTACTACTACCAATACCAATCCTAATATTTCCCAGATTCCCCAAGATCTTTCCCATCTCACCAGCTGTTCCATTTCATGTTCCTGCCAGCTTTTTTGCACCATTCATACAGTGAAATCAGGCAACTAGATCCATATCTGGTGATGGGCCAAATCCATAATATTGCTGAAGTGTCTTTCAAACTCATTTCTGCAGAAGAGGGGCACGATCTTAGTTTATTATCAAGAGCAGAAGCAAAATCTGAAGCAAGCTGAAAGTCATTAGTTTTTTATTTATAAGAACTCCATAGCTGCACAAAAAAAACAGAACAACAAAACAAAATGCTCCATAAAAGCAGGGGAAGCAGAGACATGCAAGAAACAAAACACGGACACCCACTAGATTTCTTCTAAGAATGTACAAAAGGAAGAAAAATAATAAAAAAATACAGTCACCTTCGTCAGAATTCATGTTTTGGTACTGACTGACATGATGACTACAACAATTAATAATTACATATAGAATTACTTAGAAATGAAAAACATCATCAAATGAAGCCAATTCACAAATGCAACTGGTAACAGCTACAGGCTTTTTTTTCTCTGATATTTAACGCATGGGAGCAGGGGAAGCCAATACGAGTCCACTTTTTGCAGCTGGAACAAGCAGTGTTAGCCAGCCCATTTGGGGGCAAATAAAAGTATTTTGTTACTTGGGGCAAAAGTCAGTTTCTCAACTTACACAGAAGTTATTTTTTGCACCCACTCCCATCTGAAGTGACAGGTGACACCGTAAGAGGAAAGGGAACATCCAAACACCTTCCACTCTCACTGTTGTGCCAGTGGCACCCCATCCCTTTCAAACACAGATTAAACAAAACCACTACCAAGTGCTGGATGCAACTCCTTGTCGGTTTCTGTCCTAGGGGTAAGGTAGCCCTGAAAAGGGCACCTGAAAGGTGCCACAAATATATTGTTCTTTTTCTTAAAAGGAAAAAGCATGCTTTTCAAGATAAGAAGGTAAAAGGAAAGCATACAAAAATTAACCATATCCAAGACGGAAGGCAGGGGGAAAGAGAGACAGAGAGAGAATGAATGCTTCAGGCCTTAAAAGAAACTTCTGGAACAATTAACTGTCACCCATGACTTGTTCCTCGTGTCCAACAGAAGGGGACAAGGAGCAGGGTTTGTTGACTTTTCAGGAGACAGATCAAGCTAGTAGTCTCTGAAATAACATGCCAAGACCTGCGAGAGCTGGCAATGCTGAATGTCCCAGACTATAAGGACTTTCTCAAAGGATCATCTTAGATTTTTTTTTTCCAGGTTGATGGATGACCTGTCCCCCAAAATAAAGTGTAGTATTATGTGGAAAACCTTCATAATAAACAAAGGACAGTAATGATGTCTTTAGAATGACTAACATTATTGGGTTGGATAAACTGTCTCAATTCCCAGTCATTTTCAAACTAATTGCTCCTCCCCCAAGCCCACAGACACATCACGACAAGGCCCAAGACAGCACAATAGTCAGGTGAGATGTAGTTATTAGCTTTCAGAACAAGTCTGTGTTCCTATTGGTCAGATAGGCTAGCAACATACATCAAGAAATGTATCTACAGGAGAAATTCAAAACATCTCTTCTGAATGTTCTTTGCCCTTGAAGATTGTTCGCCCCTTCAGTTAAGCAAAACCTCTGTCTTGCTAGTACCGCTCTTATTTCTGTGTCTAAGGATTTCAGTCAAGAAGTGGGTTAGCCCAAAGCAAATCTTATGTTATAAAACCCAATCAATTTTGTCGTCTATCATGCTGGACTTTATCTTCTAACAACTTCAGAAACATAAAGTACACCTAGAGGAAAAAAAAAATAACACGACTCCATCAGTAAAGAAGCCAGGGTAAAAGTGCTGTTGTCCATTATAACCACTTTGGTACACTCCCTTGGGCATCAGAAAGGTGATGACGAGGACTGCAAACAGGGTATCTTTTCCTGAAAAAGTACAAATTGTATAGACTTTCTCTCCGGGACTATTACACCCCTAGCATTTTATTTACTTGGAAAAATCTAACCCAGTTTACCTCCTATTACCACTGAACCATCAATTTAAAATACTTAGCTTTCCAACACCTCCATCCTGCCAGCATTTTCCCAGCATACTGTTATCCAAGTGTCTCAAATGAAAATTTCTTTGCCATAAATATCTGCAATATATCTGCCTCTAGCCTTTAAGACAAAAATTTTATGACACAGAAATCAGTAGAATGATATCATCCTATTAAAGCACTCCCATCTTGAATTAGTTCTTCCACCTTGCCCCCTTACATTTTGTAGCTAGCTGATACACACTTTTCAGTGACACATTTTCTGCATGTTGAAGCACATGCACATATTCAAGAAGAAAATACCACATTATCACAGGCTGTTTTCAATCAAGAGCTTAAAAAGAAATAGAGAGAGAGAATGATCAGTTTCACAATCCAAATTATCTGCAGCAGATTCAAAAATACCACGCTTTATAAACTGAGATGATGAGTGTGTACTGTCAAAGGAAGGTCATCTGATTCACATTCCAGTAAAGGTTGAAAATGAGTCAGAACCAAAGAAAACACAATTCCTCCCCACTCGCACCCTATTCTGTCCCTCAAACATGCTTTTTATTAAAAGAGTTTCTAGTTCACAGTTTGGTTTGCAAGAAAGGACAACAGCAGGACAGAAGAATTCCCTTGAGGGTGGAACAGACAGTTAATACAACTCTTGTTTTGAAACAAAGGCTTTGGCAAGGCTCAATAACCCTTTGCCGTCCTCCAAGAAAATTACCCAGATCTAGACAAAAAATAAGCCCTTTGTGAAAACACCCAATCTTTTAAACGCTCAGAAGATCCATCTTTCTATACAACAGCCAGCAATGCCAAAGATGCCACTCCCAGGAGAGCCAAGAGTGAACAACAGGCAAGAGAACACAAAACAGACGAGGAGGCAATGTGTGATCTGGACAGGTACAAAAATATAGGGCAGGGGAAGGATCAAGAGAAAGCACAAACCAGAAGTTGGATGTAGGAACTGGGAACTCTCGACCAACAGGATGAGATCAGGGAAAGAACAACAGCAAAATGAACAGGTGTGAACCAGAAAGCATTAAAAGAAGAGAAGGACGAGGAGAGCCCAAGCCATCAGTAGCAAATATGAGCAGGAATTTCAGGACCACAAATGGGATAAGAAGAAAAGAGGAGGTACAACTGAGATTAAGGAGGAAATAGGCACACTCTGTGTCTTTTAGAGCACTGCCTACTTCACAGGCCTTCTTCCGCTCCAAAACCAACATTTAGAAACAGCACTGGTGCCTGCAAACAAATTTCTGAGTATCCTGCTAGAAGAATAGGTCTGTCTGTCTCTTCCAATGGTGGTTCACATGCAGCCTGATCCCAACACTGCTTTGGAGCATCCGTCAATGAACAAGGAAACATTCCTATCACAGTCATATTGTTTGTAAACTGATATTAGGAATAAATTTATCCTTATGAGAAACAGAGCAGTAAATTAAGTCTGGCTGCTGCAGTTAAACCAGTCTGCTACATCTGATGCTCACATCATCCTTACCATACACAAAAAATTCTGGTTTTATAGAATTTTATAAAGTTTCTGTTCCTATTTTTTATTTCTTTCTCTAATATAGGCTGCTAAGAGATGGAATAAAAGTATTACAATTTAAACACACAGCTCCTCCAAATCAATCAACATCTTTTATTATTACCATAGGAGTAACATCTACTAGCACGTCAGTAATGGAAACAAACCAACACTTTACGGGCAAGCAAAAGGAAGCCCCTGCTCTGAAAAGCTTACAGTCTAACTCAGGTGATTTAACAGTGGCTCAGAATAAGAAGTGTAAAAAGGAATCCAAAAGAAAAGGTTAAAATCAAAAGTAATATACGGCAACAAGGAAAAATCACAAAGTTCATGGAGTAAAAGGAAAATTCGAAGGAAGGGGGAAAGGAAGAAAATAAGTAAAAAGAAGTAAAAATAGGAGAAAAGGAACAGGAATGTAGGAACAAAAACATACTGAATTTTGAAAATGAAGACTGGAATACTTAATGTACTGTCTGAGTACAAGAGTCAGGGTAATTCATTTTTGGTTACGGGATTTCACTGGCAGGAAAGTGAGAGATGATGATGTGGCAGAAACCACGATGACCAACATGAGGTCTAGTCAAACAGAACAGGTTTTAGGGGTATTATAAAAACAAAGGACATGATTAAACAAGAGAAACAGCGAATCGGATGAGTAGACATTTTTATCTAACTCTCAAGCGTACAAATTCAAGCAGTGGACATTACAACAGCAAGACAGGCATAAGGACAAATCGTTCCACATTTAAACTCACTGATTTGTGGTTTCATAACCAAAACATACTGAAACACAATTCAGCACAAATATCATTAATATATAGTAGCAGTAAAAGGTTAAGGACCAAGATTAGAGAAGGATGTTAGTCAGAAAACTTTTTAAACCCAGAAATCTGGAACTTAACAAATAAATGAGTGCAAACAACATGTGAAAAATTGAAGGGGAAAAAGCTTACCACATTGATTTTAATGCAAACAAAATTTAACCCCCTTAGTCTGTGAATCTTACTCCTTTCAATTCTAAATCATAAAGCATACAAATTGCTCTGAAATATTGAAACCTTTCGGATTTTTCTTTTTTTACTATCACTGTTACCATATATGGTAACATAGTTTTAAGATATCAGAATATTAAAACGAAAATAAGAAATGTTATCCCACATTTATATGCATTCGAGTCATGGAATCACATTATATTTCTATATTTCAATCACACAGTTTGGGTTATATTTTAGATAAAACTTAGGAGGAAAAAAAGCACAGATACGAAAGCATATATAATAAGCAAAGATTACCTATTACTGGAAAATACATTTATCAACAAAATGCAATTAATACTTAAAATCTGGCACTTCCTATTTTTAGTTCAGATTAAAAAAAAAAGGACAGCTTGTCTGATTAGAACAAAAAAGATGAATATCTGTAATGTTAGGAACAGTTCAGGAGGAAGCACCGAGCAGATGGAGAACCAGCTTCCACTGATGCCAAGTCATGTGATTTCACTGCAAATTTTTATTGTGGAAGGGGTTTTTTTTCCTCTTTGTTTGGGACAGTCACTTTGGCTAGGGAGGAGAGAGGCTGCATTTTTGTTGATTTCAGATACCTATAGGTATATTAACCAGCAGTATCTCTCAGGTCTACCAACAAGTCCAAAGTTGCAGACTGCCCAGGGCATAACTGTCACAACTATAACTTTTTCCAGTGTAAATAAGACCACTGGGATAAAGACCCTCCACAGATGCAAAATGGTATCTACCACATGACCATCAAAAATGAAAGTTCTGATGTGCTGGAATGGGGCTAGAAGGAGAAGCAGGAGAGGAGAGCATGTCAGTGATGCTCAGAGAACGTTTACGGAACGAGGTAGCAAAAAAAGGAGAACACAAGGAAAGATGCAGGTAAAGCACATATATAGCCCATATACTAGGAATATTCAGGTGACCTATTACCAAACCTAAGTTGCAACAGTGTACTCTTCTTTCAAGACCAGTAACCTGGTACTAATATCTTAAAGCTGTTGATAAGTAATAAGAAGTAAGCAATACCTCTATATTCTAGACAGAGCTCTTACCACCTGGTGAACAGCAAGGACATGAAGTTTTGCATCTGTTGAATTTCTGACCAAATAAGATGCACAGTTGAAAACACATCTGTTCCACACAGAGTCATAAAGACATGCAAAGAAGAATTTAAAAATACTTCTCACTATTTTTCACACAGAGCAATAATTCTTTCAGAGCTGATAAACAATTCTTCATTAGTCTACATATCTGAATGGTACAAGAAACAGTGATGCAGATTCAGAGTTCTGCGGAGACATATGGACATAAATAATTTCAGGGAACATACAAAATGAAAAGTAGTAGAAGTTAGCAATCAAATACCACTGGGAGGTGTGACCCCTGATATATACAGTAATTCAAATCAACAATAAGTTAACCGGTTCTGTTAAGAAAACTGATTTTCAGCCATGCTCTAGAATTTTAAAACTCAAAGGATTCTTTTTCAGCATCTGAACCATGCTCTGTCATTGCCATTCTTTTTGTTTGAGCAGAATTCTTATCAAAATTCTTCACGCTACTTTTTTTCCTCTCAAATCTGTTAGCATATACTTAAGATAGGATAGTTGAAGGAAACCCTATTTTTAACACAAGACTTGCTCCAAAAGTTTGTCCGTTCAGCTTTTCCAAGACAATGATCTTCTGTACACTGCTAATTCTCATGTATATATTAACCAAGAAAATGACAAAAATGCAGCAATATATTGCAACAGACACATGAAAATTAAACAGAGAGGCCCAAAAGCAAAAGGTTACAAACCCAACAGGGGTTTAGGGAATGCAAAGCAACTGCTACCTCACAATTCCTATACTTACTATTGATTATTATTATGCTCCAGTGACTGCTCTTCTGATTTTTATTCCACATTTCCTATTGTATTCAAGTGCTGGGTACCTACAGAAATTAGTATTCTTACAATACAAAAAATATTCCGCCAGTTTTGTTTGAACTACACGGTATTTCTTTCTTACCCTTTAAGGCCATCAGAATTATTCAGCCATGGACAAAAAAACAAACGTGAAAAAAATTCATGTCCAAAATTGTACTTTTTCATCTTGATAATCTTGCATATTTCACATCCTGCAACTCAGTATACTGTTATGGAGGCATGTGTGCTGGCCGCTTTTGGCTGCTGTACTGATAATGCCTACCATGTTTAAAGGAAAGTGATCAGGACCCTGGATACATTTTGATCAGCTCTGAAATGAGATTTTAAAAGCGTATTTTTAAACTTAAAGCATCTATTCACAGCCAAAAACCTAATGAGGGACTTAAATCTATTTTGGGACACTAAATCATCATCAGTCAAAAAATGAGGACAGCTCTTCAAACATGGCAAGATTCTTCTAGCAAAGTAAGGGTATCCTATCACTTCCACTTCTCTTGTTCTTTACGTTTCAACAGCATTTTTACTAAATTGATTCAAGACATATTCCCTGAAGGCTTCACAATGGACTTGTAGTTTACATCAGCTAGACATCAAAAGCAATACAGAAAAGTTTGCTTTGCTATATTCAAGGTTAATTAAAAAAAATTATAAAATGCTAAAAGAAGGAAAGAAACAGACTTAAAAACTGAAGTTTTCACCCTACTTTACACATAACAAAGAAGCTCTGTCAGGCTAGTGACATCAGCTGTTATCAACGGCACCTGGCAGTTCTTACTTAAGACTATTTTCAGCTGTTTTTTTAACTATTCAGTCTGTAATTTTCCACCTCAATTGTCTGCTTCAGGTAGGTTTTCCTCACCCTCCACTCACCACCACCTTTTAAAAAAGGTCAGAGAATGGCTGGAACATTTTTCTGCCATGAATGGACACAGGAAAAAAGCCATTGTAAGTTCTTCCTTTGAAAAACTGTAACCACTTTCCTGCCCTGAATCAGTAACTTGAAATCAGGCTGGACAATGTTTTTGTATGACAGAAGTACACTTTGCTCATTTTGTGAAAAATCTGACCTGATTTAGCCAAGTTACCAGCTTCTAGAACTCAGAGTTTGTATGTATTTTTTGGCAGGATCTGCTGGAGCTTAATAACCAATCACCAAACAGTCCATCCTTGGTGACCTTCTGCATGTCACTTCCATGTGCGAGGCAACTGAGTTAATTAAGTTCCTCTATGCTCTGGTTATGAGTGAAGAGCCAGATTTTCACTGTAAGAGAAGTCTGCATTTAACAGCCTTGCATATTTCTGCAAGCTCACCTATGCCGGTATCTCTACCATAGTTGAAAAGAGTGGTCTGTCACTTGATATTGTTGGGTAACAGTAGGATTTAGAGTATATTGACAAAGCATGTGGAGTGAACATGGAGAAAACAGTTTGTAGTGGAGACTAGAACTGGAAGTTTGAAATAATAAACTGCGATTGACTAGACAGGGAAAGAAACTAAGAGGAAAGTAAGAAGACGATGTGGTAGTGGGTGAGAAAAAAATTAAGCCAAATGAGCAATCCCAAGCAGAACAACTCAGAACTGGGGGATCACCAGGACTGGACGGAGCAAGCGACAGAATACAGCTGACAAAATATATGTGGAAGGGAGCTGGCTCACAACAAAACACAGAGAAGATCCACCACCAGGAAGTAGAAACACGGGGGGAGGGGGGGGGAAATCAACCGAAGCAAGGGAGAGTGAGAAGAATTAGTAGGCAGGCAAAGGCTGACAGCAGAGAGACTGTCAGAGATGGTCTGGGACTAGTCAGGCCTAAATACTTGATTGAAAAGAGAGAATCGGTGCTGGACTGGAGATTGGCTTGAGGCAGGGACAAGGATAGAAGTATAGGCAAAAAACTAAAAAAAGTGTGTGTCTTCAGAAGCTATTGGAAAACATAAAATAGTACTCTAAAGACTTATCCTCTGCAAATATCTGCAAACCCCTTCCTCCGCCTCTCAGAAAAAATATCCCACTTTACTACTGATAAAAATACAGTATAACAACTTTAACTCAAGCAACAGTAATGTTTATATACTAGATTTAAAAGCTCTAATTATCAACATGAGACCCATATCACAGAATATTAGTCTTCATATTTTGCTAATTTTGGTTGATTTTAACTAGAAAATTACATGTAGAAGCACATTTATAAAATATTAAACAAATACCAACATTGGAATTTTAATTCCTTGGACATCAGGAACTCCTCCATTTAAGTTTGTCTGCTAGCATTAATTCTGTCTTTGTTACTACATTATCCCAAACTATTTTTGCTACTCTCTCTCATTCGATTAAATGGATATTTTCTGTTATTAAATCCAAGTTGTATCTTGAAGGACCCTCTTTAAGACCCTGCTTTCAACATTATGGAATCTAAATGTTATACAGGAGAACAGGTTTTTAATCTGAGCTTTTGCCAAAGGATTCTTAACTGGCTGCATTAATTACATTGTTGTGTATTAATAATAAATCACAAGACCTTTCTAAGCTTTTGCATTCACAAAAAAAGGCACTTTACCTCCACTCCCTATCCAGTAATCCCCTAACCAGTTGTTGCAATTGAATTGGATCCACTGTGCAACTTCAGAATGCTAAACAGGAATATACTAACAGAAGTCAAAATTATCAAATAAAGCAGAGATGCAAGCTTCTTCTCAGACCGCTAGAAATAAAGATGACTGCATTCTCAATTTTCGTACATAAGCCAAAGAAACCATACAAAGAAACAACCCAACACACACTGCTTTTTTATGTGACTCCAGGAAATCTGAATTATTGTTTAGAAGGTACTTTTTTCTTCCTCTGAAAGTACTTTATTTCATTGCTGTTTCTTATCATTTTTTTTTAATGTCAAGAACAGTCACAATATATCTTAAAATAAAGTAAAGCACTCTTTAAATGAAAAACTTAAGAATTCACAACTCGTATTAATACTAACCAACAAGATTTTAATTTTAGGCATTAAAAGAATCTACAGAGTAAAATAAATGTATTGGTAATAACTGTATTGGAGTATAACTTACCAAAATACAAATTAGTAGAAATACTTAGTATTCCCTCATATGCTTAGTTCAAAAGTACTGTTCATCAGAACATTTTAAAGACATTCTGAAGACTAAGTATAAAGTTAGAGATACTAAAGTTTGTTTTAAAAAGCTGAACCATGGCAACATGCAGCTCAGGGTACGCCTCTCAGTTTAAGAAGTTTTGAGTTGTGATATCTACTTTGCTCCCCAGGCTATGTTACCTATCCAGCTCCGAGGTCCATACCAGGCAACTTGACTCCAACACTGTTTACCGTGCAACATACCATTCAGAGAAGTCAATACACATCTCATGATCCTATGATTAAAAGTGGCAATTTAGGCCCAATTCCGCAATGTTCATGCAAACCTGAACTTCAGAAATTGATTCTGGCACAGAGAAAGATGTCTCTGTTCCTAGTTTCTTTACCATAGATAATTTCTAACTTACCCCTCCAAGCTGCCACTGAAAAGTCCAATTATTTAGATTTGAGAGATTTTAGAGCTTCCAAGTTGCTCAACTCCTACACCCACCTCCACCTGTACCCACCCACCCCTCCCACCCCCCAATACATTCTTTGCAGCTTTTTACTGAATGGTATTCCAACACATCAAGAGTTTCTAAAATAATTCTAGGTAACTTTTTTGTGCAACTGCCCATAGTATTCATGTATAGCTAAAAATAAGAAAAGGATCTAGTACAGCCTGTCCCTCCACCTCCTCCTTCTATTATCTCCTTTAAAGAGGGGAAAACAACTGATCTTTATTTTTAAGGAGAGTAACACTTGCTATTCATGCACACATCTGCACAGTGCTGATTACAAATCTTTGTCAAAACAAACTGCACACAGCTGCTTGACTGTTTTGCTGTGTTTAGTCATACTAGAAACCTTTTTGTTTTCTGGAAAGCAACCCAATGACCAAGATCAGTAAGAATAGGCTCAAAGTACCTGGATGCTGCACACACCCAGACCCATACATCGTTTCACAAGAAGGCTATAAATGCAGCAGTCCTCTTTTACTCCCCATCTGCCATGGCTCTGTGCAGCCTGTATGTTATAAGGCTGCTCCCATGGAAACTTTGAACACTGCTAAATACATCAATGGCAGACAGGGATGATATTCTAGTGTCCTGTTTCATCAAGCAGATGTAGAGAAGCAGGCAGACAGAAAAGTAATAACATTTCAAAATGCAAAACTAAAAACTATCCATAGAGTAGAAAATGCTTACCTGCTGAGCTAAGCAAAACACTGAAATCTGTTCCTCTCTGTGATTCCCCACGTTCACTCTGTCCCTCTTTTTCTGTATCCTCATAGCGGCTCCAGTTGGAAAAAATCTTTCTTCTTGAATAGCTTTTCAGTTCTTCCTTCTCTTCTTCCTCTCGTGATTCAGTATCATCATCCTCCTCTACCTGTGACATTTAAATGGACAGTTAAGCCACTGTAACTCAATAGCACTTTTCTGTATTTAAATATTCATTCATACAAACAACTCCAACCACAGTATTAACACCCTGAAAGACAAATCAGCCTGGATCCCCATAAAATTTTAGATCAGATGCTACCATCTTCCTGAACTGTATGCAATTCAACAATAGTATTATTAAAAGCACCTAGTGAAGCTTCAGTTCTTACAGGGGTCAAGCAGTGATACTGATGCAAGTTCCACTTGTTTCCCTCCTATTCTGGCAGCCCATAATGAACAGCTTCCTTCCTGAAACTGAGAGTGATGTGTACGAGCAGAACTAAGAACTTAATCACAGTATCTCTGTCTGAGCGTTGCAGTGATACAGATGACAACAGAAAGAATTGATGTTTGTAGAGCAGAATAGGAAAAAGAAAACATAACAAATACTGCTGAAAAACATCTGGAAAAGGTGATCTATGTAAGAATTTCCATTATAACAAATTACAGAGTCTTAACTCAAGTAATATTGAATAATTAATCAAATTAATTTCCTTCATGAAAGCCATTTTACAGAAATACACATGGAAAAGTTAAATAGACTACCGGCAGTCAATCTACTAGCCCAAATGCTTAAAAAGCTTTAGGGTGAAAGGGAGAACTCATTGCAGAGTCAGCTTAAGATGCAAGCAAAATAGGCATTTGCCACAAGTACTTAACAGCCGTGGAAAACAATTCCTTCCCTTGAATCCTCTATATCTCAACAGAGCTGCTTGCCTCTCACAGAGCTTGAGGATCAGCTGGAATGACTATCGGTTCACAAACAGATTTGCTTCCTGGAGGAAGGAGCACTCAACCGGCAAGAGGAGAACTGAGAGCACCCAGAAAAGTTCTGTACAAGATACTTTACGCAGAGGTCTAAAGCTCTGAAGAGGTGAAGTAAGGGCGTCAAGAAAGAAGAGATTTCCACTGTGTCTGCTCCCAAACATTCCTGCTGACAGCTCCGCTGTCTCTTCTCTCCTTTACTCCATCTCTCCTTTCACAAATCACAGTGTGCTGCTGCCATAAGATTAAATTTCACTGTCCCAACAATAAGTACATTCTTCATGACCAGGGCAGTGAAATTCAAGTTTATCTACACTGCTGTAAATCTTAAAGCCACCTCCAGTCAGTATAATATAATTTTAAAAGCAAGCTACCTCTCAGTAAGTTATTATATATCCTTAAGCCAAAACACCCTTAGGGCTTACCATTAGGCACTCACTTTAAGGAGGACCTTGGCTTTGATAGTTTAAACCAAGTGTAATCCTGAAATAAATGTGAAGAGCAATTATTTACGTTTAAAAAAAGCCCTTGTAACTGAAGAGCTGCAACATCTTGTGCAGAAAGGTTACTAAAAACTCTAGTAGTTACTGTTTCTAAAACTACATTAGGGTTTTTTTTAAGCACATACTGTGGACTTAAATACTGGTACAACATTGGACAACCTGGTAAAAACTGCACAAAGCCACTACCAGGAACAAACTTTCATCACTTCATTAACTTGTTTTATAACCGATGAGCTACCTTCATAGCTCAAGAAAGGACACAGAGCAATGCAACACATTTTAGACTGATTTTAGAAGTTCATTGTGAAGATGGCTTAACTAGTCCATAGAAAAATTTCTAGTTACATTTTGGGTCAGCTAGCCAATGACAAACTGAAATTTTCATGTTCCTTTAGCGTCCAATTATGCAACAGAAAAACCTCTATCAATGCCAAATAAATCCCTGTACCACATCAATTACTATATTTATATGTAAGTACCTCATTGTAAAAAGAAGACTGACACAGACAAAAAAGTAGGAAGCAGCAGTCTGTGGACAGTGGAGCATTACTACTCCTTATTTCTGAAAACATATTAAAAATTACCAAAAGTAGCAGTGAAGCCTGTTTCATGGCTTTTACACAAATGTCCACTGAAAGGCATAGCATTTTCAAACAATTGTGAAAGTTTAGATTCTGCCATGTTTGATGTCTTGAAAATGACTGCACAGCATATTATAGAAGTAGCAAAATCAGAACTAGAATAATGACTTCCCAAGAAAAATTATTCACCAATCTTCATAAACAAGCTTCTTTCAGCACTGTTGGAGAGATATGGTTAGGAACAGCATGAAGGAATGGTAAAATCATCAAAGAGCTTAAAAACATTAAAAGCTGTCATAACTATAAAAATATACTCCCAGTTGCTAAATAGATGACAAGAAGGAAAATATTCTGTGTATTCTCACTGGTTCTGTGCAATTTTTAGGTAAATTCTCTTTTCTTTCTATTCGTCAGACAAAAACACTAAAATGGTTGTTGTGGACAAACGGTTGTTTGTGTGAGGAGGGGGACGAAGTCACAACTCTTTATTACTGGGGACTGATCCAGAGCTATAGTTTCCACGGAACAAAGGCCAAATACACTTATATAAAGATAAGAATCAACTTATTTCTCTTCTGTCCTTCTCCTCTAAATTGAACAATTTCCTATAAGTCAGCAAACCTAGTAAGATTCAGTGCCCAAAATAACTTAGAGTTGATAATTCACAAGTGAAAGCAGGAATAGTGCTACACAGATAGATCTGTGTTGTACTTCAGTTTTGCTTTTAAGAAAAGTTCAGAATCACTTTAGGCAACTATGACATTATATGTAATTACTTGCTATAGACCTGTTTAAAGGATTCACTCCTTTCAGCTGTTAATATAAACAAAACAGGAGTATCACCTTATTATTTTAATAAGCTTGCAGTAAAATAATATGGATTCAAAGGTTTTCTCTTAACTGGACTAAATTCTTTTTCACATTCTGTTATTAGCTATATTATACAGTACTCCTTAAGGAAATTTTGTTTCTTAGAAGTAAAATCATTAACTTGAACTTTAAGAAATAAACCACAATTCTCAGGAGCGTTACTAGCAGTCATGCAGCCTGGTTCCCCAAGTACTGTCCTGAGGTTTACTTTTGAAATGAGTAAACTTCCAAGACAAACCTGCTTACATTTCCAATAAACACCTAATGGAAAATTTTCCATGATGCACTGCCGTGCTACAAGATAAAACTGCAAATAATCACATTCAAATATTCAACGTTCAAACAACTTAAAGATGCATCTTCAGCATTAAAATTATCAAATACATAAAAAACTCTGATCAGCGAAGCTTCAGAAAATAATTTGCTTCTACCATCCCACATGAGACAGCTACCATCTCAAGTAAGAACCTCAGAAACACATAAACATAAATCTTCATTACTTTCCTCTTAGCTGCCTATTCAGCTAGACTACACACTGCTACCATTATCATTGTAACTGACTGAAAATGGGTCTTAATCAGTACAGAGCAAACATCTGTCCTACGTGTAATGAAATAAAAGAACTTCCCTCCTGTCTCATCCTCAAATAACAAGTGATACAAGCTGAAACAAATTTTAGAAGCCAACTCAAACATAACCTTTAAAACAGCATTACTCAGGTAAGGAGAAAAACATATGCCTTCAAACAATATTGAACTACATTTACACATTATTGCTCAGTGCTACAATGCACCATGATACCACAGGAGGTATAACATTTATCTGCCGTGCCTCTGTTTCGGATAGTATTACATGCATTGCCATTTGCATATTTCATGGAAATTTTGAGAGTGGGAAAGTAGGCAAAACCCTAGTTGAACAAAACCAGGAAATCTTCAGACTGTTTTGCATATCCGAAGAAAAAAACACAGCGTTTTGCCCAAACATTAAGTTCATCAAAGTCATTCTCCCCCGCAGAGGAGCTTGCATGATCTGGAGTCTTCCACCAAGGAATGTATTTTCATCCTTTACCAGAACCTATGACTCTGCTTTCCTTCTGAAGGAAAGCAAAATGCATAGCACGCATGACCCCAATCTACAGGCTCTACCACAGCAAAAGGATATTTTAGTATGCTCTCCTTTATACACTAATTTTGCATACAGGGTTGGGGACAGTATGGTACTGAGAAAAAACGGGAAAGCAGGCTTTCTGTTTGACTTTTCTTACAGATGAGAATATGTAGATGCACATGGTTCAGGAATGAAGGTGTCAAAATGAAGTAAAAATTGTTCTGAACAGGCAAATTCCCCTGGGGTCACCCTCCTGCACTTCCCTGGAACCCAGAGTGGATCGGATCAAACCAAGGCTGAAGTAGTCAATGGAGAAAATGCAACAGTGACCTCTTACATACTGCTTCAATTATTCACGCACTCTTCACTGCAAGCGCAGTCAGTCCTAGCATGTTAAGCACACACGTGCAAACACTCAACAAGAATTCTTGAACTCACAACCCTTTAAAAAAAAAACTAAAAGTTAATGGAAGCTCTGACTTCTAATGCAGACTTTCTAAAACTGTATTTATTACCCTTAGGAAACCACAGGAGCTAAAGCTTATAGCCCTCTTCCTGTGCAGTTCTATTAACTCTGTAAGAAAAGTTTAAAACATTTAATTTCTGTCAGTACTTCGAATATTCAACAGTGACCGGGAGGAACATAGAACCAACTTATGTTCAGCTTGCCTTTCTTTGGGCCAACTGCCTTTCCACATTATGTAGGTATCACGCATTATTAGATTTCTGTTCTTACTTATTTTGTAGTCTTTCTCCCAATTCTCTTCCCAAGAATGTCACTTTACAGAACGTATGAAAACATAGCTTAAGCTTTTTTGTTAATCTGTTAGAAAGAGCATAGCTATTTCTCTCACAGAATCACAGAATAGTCAGGGTTGGAAGGGACCTCTGGACATCATCTAGTCCACCCCCCCCGCCAGAGCAGGGTCACCTACAACAGGTTGCACAGGACAGCGTCCAGGTGGGTTTTGAATGTCTCCAGAGTGGGAGACTCCACAACCTCTCTGGGCAGCCTGTTCCAGTGCTCCACCACCCTCAGAGTAAAGAAGTTCCTCCTCATGTTAAGATGGAACTTCCTATGTTCAAGTTTGTGCCCATTACCCCTCGTCCTATCAATGGGCACCACTGAAAAAAGACTGCTCCCATCCCCCTGGCATCCTCCCTTCAAGTATTTGAAAGCATTAACAAGATTCCCCCTCAATCTTCTTTTCTCCAGACTAAAGAGACCCAAATCCCTCAGCCTCTCCTCATATGAAAGATGTTCCAATCCCCTAATCATCTTCGTAGCCCTTTGCTGGACCCTCTCCAGCAGATCCCTGTCCTTCTTGAACTGGGGAGCCCAGAACTGGACGCAGTATTCCAGATGCGGCCTCACCAGGGCAGAGTAGAGGGGGAGGATGACCTCCCTCGACCTGCTGGCCACACTCCTTTGGATGCACCCCAGGATGCCATTGGCCCTCTTGGCCACCAGGGCACATTGCTGGCTCATGGTCATCCTGTTGTCCACCAGGACTCCCAGGTCCCTTTCCACAGAGCTGCTCTCCAGGAGGTCGGCCCCCAACCTGTACTGATGCATGGGGTTATTCCTCCCCAGATGCAGTACCCTACATTTACCCTTGTTGAATTTCATTAAGTTCCTCTCTGCCCAACTCTCCAGCCTATCCAGGTCACGTTGTAAGGCAGCACAGCCTTCTGGCATATCAGCCACTCCTCCCAGTTTAGTGTCATCAGCAAACTTGCTCTCCTACACCTTCTTCCCAAATTTACACAATAACCTTTTCATTTTATCTTCAGAAACTCTGTACAATTATATTGATCAAGTGCTACTTTTCCCTTTTGTTACTGTAACTTCTGTATTACTGTTTTGGATGTTACACCTCTCAGAAACATACACATTTCCTTAATCTTTTCCATTCTTTACTAGGGACGCTTACCTACAATACCCCAGACATCTTACATACCCACACAGAGTCCACAAAAAAACAGTTAGCCACAGCCACACATGGACACTTGCATGTTCATGGACAGTGATAACCACTGTCTACTCCCTACATTTGCTGCTCTTCAACCAGCAACAACACACACCAATTCCTTAAGTACACTTCTATCTTGATTCCCTCTCTTCCGTTCTTGGAAACTGCTGTAAGGTTGTGGCCAAGTGTGATGACATTCAGGCCTACATGGCTCAGTCCCAATTTCTCTTCTCATCAGGGGAAAAGGCTAGTAAGACAAAATGAAAATAGCCTATGGGTTGATTCTGACCTAGACTATCAGCTGCATCATGAAGGGGCATATATCTTTTCCTCATTTGTATTTAAAATCTGTGCAGAGACAATTTCTCCTCTCCTCCTCATCCCAATTTGAGCAGCACTTGTTACAGACAAATTCTCCCAGGTGGAACTTGTAAGTCACAGGGTCAAGAAACCATATATCATAAGCAATAAAGCAGCTCACGATCTCCGCATTTTAAATTGTTTCACAGAATAGAAGTCTGTACACAGTGACAATAAGTAAGGTAGCTTGGCTGACATTAACTACTGAGTGGTTCCTCTAGACAGACATAAGTGGAAATGTGAAAGACTTACAGTTACGCTTTAATGACTTAAATTGCACTTGGGAAGACATACTTGCTTTTAATTTCATGGTTCAAAGTTATTGCTGGTGTAACCAAACAGGAGCAATGAGATTACACCACGAATTATCTTAGCACAATATGAATACAACACAATCTCAAAAAGATTTCTCTTTTTTTTTTTTTTTTGCAACAGTGCTCATTAAATGCACTTTTTTTACGTTAAAGAGAGAATCCCCTGACAGCTTAATTTTCTCTATCACAATGATTGATAGGCTTATACCGTATGATAGTTATATATAGTATAATAATCTTAAAAAAAGAAGTCGTTCTGATCTTCCACATTTACCTAATTACAACCCTTAGATATATGTCCCTCTTCTCTGTCTTGTAAGTAATTAGAGATTTTTTAATATTAAATCTAAACTTGGCAAAGGAATACATTATTTGATTTATTGTTGTGGAAATTTAATAGGCTCTCTAAAATACAAACTGAATAGCAAATTAAAGCAAAGCGGGATATATTTTCAGAATTATCACAAATGAAAGCAGAACTGCATTTTTAAATGCATTTTTTAATGCTATTATTTTACAAAACATTTAGTACTACTGCAATTTTATCGATACTGATGCAAGTTTGTAGGTGTTGTCCGTATATTATACACATACTCCACTATCTGGGAAATTCCCATGAAGCATGCCAACACATTGTTCTGTCTGCCTAGGAATATTAATGATAAACTTCTACACAGAGAAAAAAGAGCAAGTTCGAACAACATAAAAAGGTCAGTATGAAGTCAGAGTGAAATACAATCCCCAAACTATTCTTATTTAGTACTCTTAATGTAGATTTTAGAAAAGTAAATGAAAGATAAAGACTTGTAAATTTCCCTGAAAAATAAGATTTACCTAATGCAGTGATACCATAAGGTACCATAGCTTCTTTCAGAGACAGAAAAGAATATTTTTTTAATAATACTCAGCAATACCTGCCAAAAATTGAGCTGCTACCTTATCCATTCTGCATTGTTTTCTATAGACATCATATTCACAAGTCTGACCAAAATAACAACGAAAAAGTAAATAAAATAATCTTGTCTACCAAATTATTTTGCTTTAAAGTTCCTGCTTATTCTGCCTATGAGATGCAAATAATTGGAACTGATTAAAAACTGGAAATGAAAGAAACTATTTTCTCATTACTGTTTGACTGAAAAAAAAACCCACCTCTAAAAATATTCTTTGCACTCAGTAAAGTTATAACATGATCAAGCGCCAGGAGACTACAAGTCGTATTTCATATTTCTCACAGATCATTACTAATATTTCCACAAGCTATAGCCACATTTTGTATGAGTCTTACACCTCACTGAATTGGAACAACAGCTTCTATTGTGAGCTAAATCTCTCCCTTAGACTCACTGAGCCAGAAAAAAAAAGCCCCACAGGCAAACCGCTTGGCTATTTTGTTTGTAACTACTGATTTAAATGGCAGACTATCTTCCTTTTCAAAGAACTAGAAAAGAATCCATGAATTCTGATGTTGACTTTCCACTACTACCTCAGAAATACCTCTGTAACCTGCTAGCACATGGTTAGCTGCATGGTCCTTCAAATGGGTGGCTTACAGGAGCAGAATGAACCAACCTCTACGACACACCGCTGCAGTTTTGTACTGCAGCTTCTAAAGACCCAGTTTGAAAACTGCTGACTCATAGATAAATAAACTTAATAACCATACAACGTACGTTCACAAGAAATAAGTCTCAAAAGCTCTATTCTCCAACATTAGAAGCACACTTTGGAACTTGGTAAAGACTGTAAAGTAAGTATTTATTTCAGAAACTGCGTATTTCAAGACTTCGCTCATTAGATACAGGATTTTCCAAACTACAAAGCCACCATCTAAAACTTCGCTCTACTCATTTAGACTAAACTCCAAACTGAAGGATATTTGATGGGATATGTTGTGAGAATGGTATCATCGTAAATTCAGTGCTCATTCTGCACTAATTGGGAAACTCAGTAGAGAATCAACAAGCTGTGTTAAGCGTAGAAGGAGTCCTTTGCCTCCCTTCCCCAAGGCTGAGCCGTGCTGTGAGCAAAGAGCCTGTCGGAAGCTTGTCCAGCTGCTGGCTATAGATAAAGAGACTTTTGATTTTCTAAACTTGCAAAGCCAATACATTTCCACCAACAGAAAATTAACTGTATTTGTTCTTTAATACAGTGGAAATGATTATATGAAAGATACTGGCAACTATGCAAACTCATCAGGCAGTTTACACAAAATTGTCACATGGACCTTCACAAAACCTGGCAGCTCTATTACTTTCAAACTGACAGTAACTTAAGAAAGCTGAATGTTTTTCTTACAAACGTTCAGTCAAAAGTATGAGTGCAAACATAAAATAGGAGCCTCTGTCTTGATAGAAATAACAGGTTTCAAGAAAACCTGACAAAGTGAGTATATTGCCACAAAGGTTATAGCATTTTCAGTTAGGTTACTGATTGTTCCTATCAGTACTTGCCAAAGTCAGGGGTTTTATATATTGCATACATATGGATCCACATATGTGAATGTTGTATGTCACATTCTAAAACCATATGATACTTAGTATTCTGGATAGGTTAAGGAAAATATCTATAGAAAGTTATTTGTTCTTACCAAATCTGCCATTCCTAAATACAAGTATCCTGAGCTGCATTTGAGATTGACGTATTCAGAAATTGATTCAATTCTTATGTGTTAATGTCATAGTATTACAGACTAATCCAACCTGAAAGGGATTGCAAGAGGTCATCTTGTCCAACTACCTATTCAAAAGAAGGTCAAAACTGAAATCAGACCAAGCACGTTGGGGCTTTGTCCACTCAGGGACTGAAAACCTCCAAATCTTAGTGTTTCATTTTGTTGGTTTATTCTAGCCCTTCTAAAATTGCAAAAGCAGTTGTATTAACAGCTTTAACAATAACTTGTAAAGAACACAAGGAGTTATGTAACACCAGGAATCAAAGTTTCTTCAAGGTATATATTCACCTCAAAAGTTCAATACAGACTTTTTAAAGGATATTGCTACTTTGCTAGTCTTCATGAGTCAATGAGTAAGACAGCCTCTTTATAACATGCCTGTTATAAACTTATGTATTGAAAAGCTGTGCTTCTGCAACCATAACAATGACGAAATAGAAGTATGACAAATTATGTAAAAAGCTCACTCAAAGCAGCATTCATCTGCAGAACAGGAAAATTTGAGTCTTGATCCTAACCCACAAAGGTTATTTCATCAACTTAAAGTCTGCACAAAAGAGTAAAGTTTAGAGAACACCTCAGTTATACACAACCAAGTCTAATGTGTATTTAACACCCCCTACATGCACACAGTTTTAGAACAAAAACAACACAAATCCAGCAACTCTCTACCAAGATCAAAACCCACATGTTGAAGCAGCTTCAGGGTTTCTCATGCAAGGAAAAATACTTGACAAAGTTTCTCAATAGATCCATTTTTTGCCACAATGAGGGGAAAAAAAAAAACCCACCTTTTGAAATATTTCAGCTGTGTTATATCAAGAACGAAAAGAGTTCTCTAAAACTTATGTTACATTTGAATAACAAGATAACTATTTCCTACCTTTAAATCCAAAAATACTTGATAATGTTTAGTACCAAGTTAAAAGTTTAGGGTTTTTTTAAACACATCTATTTTGTAAAAAAAAGAAAGCACAAAATGAGTAAGGCATTATTTTTCTATGCATTTCAAAACAAAAATAACTAGTGATATTCACCCACACTGTTATATTTTCAATTGGCACAGCGTTAAAGAAGAAAAAATTCTGAAAGACACCAAACAGAACAGTATTCTTTGAAACTGTACACCTAAACTGGTGGAAAAATAATCAATAGTTTTCTTCTCTTTCCTACTGTTACCCTCCTGCCAGCTTAAGTTCCTTGTATTAGTTCACAGCAGAATCAGACAAGCACAAGCACAAATAATGGTTCAATAGGCTGGAAGCATGCCACGAAACATAGGATCTGGGAAGCAGGTCCTTCCTTCATATCTGCCAGCAGTTACCCGCTAGATTGGCTAAGTGTAGTGGTAAGCCATATCCTTGGCTTTCATTTCCTGCAATGTTAAACTTGTTTTTCTAAAGCCAATTTTGTTTTCTTTTCCAATTAAAGACTTGCAGATTCACCATTACTATTCCTGTCCCACATAATACACATGGACACACAGGTGTTCTTTGTCAAATTCACACATTTTTTTGAACAAGAATTAACTTTGCTACAAATATTTATGTTGATTGGTAAAACTTTTAACATGAACTTTAGAACATTTGCAACTGGTTTTAGTCCCCTTTTTCAGTTACTGCTTTAAGATAGTCACTGAGACGTTTACTGCATCATTTTAGAGGTTCAGTATACAAGTATTGATGATTGGTTCATAGTGGGAAATTCTATGCTGAATTTAAGTTAAAATAGCCAACATCTGCCACTTTTTCAGATCAACTATCACATAACAACATACTGCAAACACAAAAATTTTGACATAATGAAAATTAAAGCTGTAAAAGGAGACACTACTAATTTGAAACCCTAAAAAGGTGCTACATAAGGAATTCAAAAGGACAGCATTCTGCTTTCTTTCTCTCTTTCACTATGTCTGCAACACTGTCGGTAGCACAGTCCCTAAGTTTTTCATCTTTCATTACTAATATACTGCCATTTCCTAATTACAATTTCACACGCTACTGAAAAACCTCATCTCTACTACTCTTCTATCAACAAACTGGCAGATCCAGCCATCATGCATTTTTGAAATTAAGCTGAATTATTACTTTTATGGTGTGGCACAACGAAGCAGTAAGACTGCAGTTACAAATAGCCTCATATTTTCAGAAAGGGGGGTCAAAACAGGATAATTTTTAGAACCAATAAACAGCCACATAGTAAATCAATGAACAAGAAATTATATAGAAAATACTAAGGATAAAAATCAGATTACCTAACATGCAAACAAAATGCATAGCCATAAAGGTGAATGCAAAACTACATATCAAGGAACAAGCAAGCAGGATACATATATTGATTTAAAAAAAAAAAAGAATCGAGTCACACTAGACAAAATAACCACATATTACAGTAATGCTACATCAAAAAGATAGTATCCTCAGCTCCCAGGGTTTTAAACAGCAGTTCTGAGAACAATACTAAAATTAATTGCTTTCTTTAGATGGAGGAAAAACAGAAGAGATGTAGAGAGTACAAACTACCCACTTGATAAACAGACACCAAATCCCCTCTTCTTCCTTTCTTTTCAATGACTTGAGAAATGTATGGGCTGGTCAGCGAGGAAGCCCAGTTTTCCTCCTCTCCATTTTCATAGGTGTCTGCAAACCACACAGTCAACATGGTGATGCAAGAAAAGGGGAAATGAGCAAAGAAGTAATTCATCAAGCATACATTTCCAAACTTAGAGGCTGCAATCCCTGCCTCATAACCAAGGCAGGATTTCCCTGACAGTATACACAAGCGGTGAAAAAAACCAGCCGCTCATAGCCTCCGTTATCAACTTTTCTTGCACAAGTCATCAGCCCCCTTCCTAGCACAAACTCAGCAAAAAAGAGGAACTGATGAGCTGGAGTTCCCTCCGGCACCATGCAATGTGCTGTCCCATACCACAGCAAATTACTGCCAAACATCTGATTTGCAGTCGGTTTGGTTCCAAGAGAGGTAGGCTTGTGTTGAATCCACATGCACTGTAATTCAAAATATAGCTGTATGACAGGTGATGTGTCTCTATGATGGCTCCTCCAAAACAAAAGGCAGCAACACACCACACCCCGCATTTTCAAGCTCTTTTAATAGTATAGCTCAAAGATGGTATAGGTAGTAGTATAGCTCCCAAAGAGGTATGTCCTCCAACTGCTATACTATAGCTTGAGAATTAATGATAAACACGTTTGGGGATTCAGCCTACATATTAAAGTATCAAGATAATACAGACAAAACATAAAGTGTAGAGACATCACACTGTCCTGACTCAGTAAGTCAGAAGCAGAATTTTATACCAGCAGCGTGTGGCATGCACTTGGTCTCAGAGCAGCAGCCCACTGCAGGCAACAGAAATATGAGAATTTTTCAAAAACCTCTAACTACATCACCACTGTACATTTTTGATCGAAACATGAAACTTTCTCCGGCCAAAGTAACTCTGTTTGTCCTGAAATGACCTGAGAATAGATGGAGAGTGGGGCATAAGAGAGGAGAATGCCAAAACAAAGCATCTCAAAGAGATAGTGTAAATAAATACAATCCATGTTTATTCAGCTACTGCAAAACTACAGCATTTTATCCAGAAGTGGAAATAAATTCAATTCCTTTCTCTGCAAAATGCATTTCAAGTTGCATTCTCACATCCCATGAGAATACACTGACTTTACATACTCTGCGGGTGATCTAGCCTGTTTTCTCAGACAGACCTATTCTACTTCATAGAGCAATCAGACACTCCCAGCAGAACTTGAGAAGCTGGTGGCCTATGCGCCATGCAGATGCCCAACCAACACACACAAAAAAAAGAAACAAAAACCCTATAACACTTCACATGATTCTTTCTTTCATTCCTGCTCTATCTTTATAACAATATCATGTTTTTACATAAAGTACAAAGGGACTGAAAAAAGGAAATTGAGAGAAATTCAGTTCAAAAAGTATTTAAAGTCCAATGGCAGGTAACTTTTCCGAGAAGTGAAAAAACTTCACTGCACTTTGTATTTAAACTGGGAAGAAAACAGACTGCAGTTTGAACTTGTGCCTTTTCTCCACATTCTCCAAATCCTTCGCTTCATTACTCATTGCAGATTGAAACCTTTTCATTGTGCACTCTGTGTATCTAAAACAGGCTGTGTGTCCACTGACTGCCTTTTTACAAAAAAACATCAGTGCTAATGGCTCTGTAACCTTATGCACAAGCTGTTTCTAATGTAAACTGGCAGACACAAGGATGATTTTGCTACATATTTTGAGAAAGAGCTGAAAATAATACATAACTTCATTTAGAGACATTTTTTCTGCATCATAAACAGCATTTTCAGCGGCTAACAAAGGATACAATAAGGCAAGAAAATAATTATTGTTGATAAGCGCATCAATCTGCTTTGCTGTCTCACTGAAAATAATTAAACCACTTTTCATTATACTTATTCCCTCAGGGTTTCACATAATTTAGTTAAGATTTTTCCCCTTCCAATCATTCAACAGAAAATGAGCATTTGTAAAAGTGACTTAATTGCAATTCTTGGCAGCCAGCTTAGACAAGTCAGTATAGGTATTTGCAAATCCTTTCACTTTTATGCTTTATTTTTTCCCCAGACAACACCTAATGAAATGCAAAGACAAAAAAAAATAATTGGTATGTAATATTTTGTGCATTGCACTTTGATTTTTCAACAGTATTAATAAGATTAAATAGTATTGACAAATGTTAAATCTATTTCATCATTACAGTCACACACATGACAGAGTAAGTTAAAAATTATTTCTTCAAAAGCATTAATGGGGATGAGGTCATACACATCAGTTCAGATGGTCACAGTCTTCTCATATGAGCATATCTACCTATCAATGAGTTTGTAGTGAGCCTCCACTGATTTTTAAACATTGCCTCTCATTAACAGAAACAACTTCCTTATTGCTCGCCTAGACATCATACCTCTTCCAGTACAAGTTCAAATTTAAACTGTTTTTTCAACTTGAAGTAAAAAGCTAATGCTTTTTTTTTTTTTGCCTTTAGACAAAGGAAGGAAGAACCTCGAGAGAGGTTCTTTCATGAAAAGAGGAAAAAAAAAAAAATCCCTGCAAAGAGTAATCCTCTTCACTAGTTTGCTCTATTGGTGACCTTTAGAGAGATCTACCAAAGCTGAAGAGAAGCTTAATTAGCAGAAAGGGCAGCTGAGAGAACAGGTAGCATGAGAAAAAAGCTTTTAGTCTTTATTGTACAGGATGAGAATTTTTGAAAGAGGCATGAAGTCCTAAGACTGCTTCATAAATATTGGATACTGGAACTCACCACTTTGGGTAAGCTAAAGATAGAATTAGCCAAGAGAGACATCCTATTCTGAAACCTATGTTTTGCATAACAGGAATGATGCTCCAGTTAAAGGGAAAAACATCTCATGAAGCACACAAGAGACTTGTTCTTGAAATTTTTACATAAAACTGTTACAGCTCTAACACTCGCAAAGTATGGTTCAAGAAGCTGTCTTACTAACTTCAATAGCAAAAAATATTTCCCTCGCCTTGATTTTTAAAATGTTTATGGGTAATTCAAACAGATTAGTCATATGACTATAACCTCTACAATATGTAATTTGCAGATAGGAGTGCAACCCAAATTTTCTCCCTGAAAAGCATCATTGCAGTTGCAGAAAACCAACCTGAAATAACAGGGAAAAAAAAAGTCTAAATACTGACAAGTTAGTATGTTCAAACATGTCTACAGCTGAAGAAGAAAACATGACTCCTATCTAGACAGAACATCTGTAAAAAGCCTATCATTAAACAAGGCTCAAATAATTCTATACAAACACATGTAAACCTATCAAGTGTTCATGAAAAGCTCCACTGTGTATTGTTTATTCTGTGACTATCAGCTTCTTGAGAGGCTCAAGAAGCAATGTTGTTTCATTTTTAAATCATCGTTATGAAATTGTTTTATAACTACACCAGGGTGGTGTAATAGCATGAATGTTTTCAATTATCTGTCTTTGCGTTCAACTCAGAAAACCCCTTTGTTATTTGTATATCAAATCTGAATGTAACTTGCTGCAGACATTTTAGAGATCACCATTCAAACCTCATACACCCCCTCGTCATTCATCTCCAAATTTTTTTAAAGGGGGAGGGAGGGGGGAAATCCTCTGAAAGATACTTTTCCAAATAGCCTTAAAGAATGTGCTTCCCTAAACCCAACATGGAACATGAGTTAAAGCAGTGAAGAATCATTGTCCGAGGTCCTCAATGCCCTAATGCCACACTTACAAAAACAAAATGTTGAAATGTCATTTTATTTTGCCATTGGTCTATAGTATAATTCTAAAAAGCAAGAGCTACTGCATAGTGATGCTCTGATCCTGCAGTTAATGCTACTGTGAAGAAGCTCTAAGAATCATTTAGTACTCGCTGAAAGTACAAACACATACAAATTACCAACAAGGTAAAGGAGGACTGAGGCTGTATGTGTTGGGATGCACTATGATCCCAGGATTTTATGAGCACATCACATCTTTACCTGCAACAGTTTGCACTGGTTGCCAGCCCTAGGTGCACACAGAACACTACCTGCAGGAGAACAGTGCATCCATTTTGCAGTGGTGAGCTCTAGACAATGCTCAACTGTCTAGACAACTGGCGGACAACTTCAACCGTGGTTCCATCAGGAGTGAAACCTCTTTGAGTCCACCAGTATTACACCTGAATCCATCTCACGAGGCAAATTCGCACCAAAAAAAACAAAGAGCCACGCCCAAAATACAGAAGGAACTAACTTTTCTCATTAGCACAATTCATTATTTAATTTTACCTCTATAAATAAATTTTATGCTGAGACAATAATCTGTTAACAGCCTTGCTAACAATTAGGGTGAAGTAAAAGGAAAAGAAATAAGGAGTATGTGATCATTTGAACTTTTGTTGTTTCCATGGACATTCCACCGAGTGATACAAATTAAGAGGAACATAATAAGCCAGTGAAGTCAGCAAACCAGCATAACCTGAGTAATACAGCCTGAAACAGAATACAGAAAGAGAAAAAAAAAGAAAAAGAAAAAAAAAAGAAAAAACCAAACTCTTAGTTCGTGGGCAATCAGAAAAAGCTCAAGGCCTCACAACATGCCAGGGACAAGCGTAGTCACCTAGGAAGAGCTGTAGCCCAGAATCATCACTCTGTTCTCCACAAGACAGAGATCCTGGCTACTCCAGGGTTAAAGAGAGAGTCTGTACAGTCTGTAACTGTACGGTTATCCTCTGGGAAAAGTGAAGCAGGAATAGAAACAGGACCTTAAGGCAAGGTTCTCACACACTCCAGCAGATTTATGGGTTTTACCAGCAGGATCTATTACTAAGGCTACCTGCAGAAAGCCTTATTTAAAAAAAATAATGAAAAACCACATGCACACAAAAATACAGATGAACTGCATACATGAAAGAGAACAGTGGGAAATGGATCCCCTCTATGCCTTACCATAGAACACCAAATCCCACAGGCTATGTATTCTTTGATTACGAAAACCTGTAAGAAATACTTCTCTGTACTTGTTATAAGGCTCTACATCACCACTGAATCAATAATCAGCATTTTTGTGTTTCTTTAAAATACAGTTAAACCTTCTGATAGCTACAAAAGGCTGAACAGCACCATTAGAGTGGCTGGAAACCCGTAACAGGGCTCCTGAAACTACGCAGTTACTTTTGTGAGGAAAACAGAAGCAGTACTGTATGGAATAATTCTTTTATGAAATTTCATCAATTCTACAAATTTGTTTATTCTTCGGCATAAATACCCACTATCTCTCACTTGACGTACCCACACAAAACCCTGCGCGATGTTCTCTGGGACTGACTTCTCATCCCAGTAGCACGACAAGATTTTTAGCTCAGAGTCCCTCAGTGTTCCCCTTCCTACAAATAACTTTCCTTCGGAGTTGTGTTTGGCACAAAGTCCTAATAATTCATACCCACGTGTGATTTTCATACGTTCCGCTGCACGTTAAGGAAACACCACCCCGGAATGAGCAAAGCGTTCCCACCCCGCCATGCACACATCCTCACCCCCATCACTTACTGCAGGCGGCTTCTCCGGCCGCGGGGAGCGACAAGCGGTCCGGGGAGACCTGCCCGCCCCACCTGCTGGCCGCTGCCGGCATTGCTTCGCCGCCTAAATACATTTTTAAGTTGGACGGATTCTTCAACCCGTAGTTTTAGTTCTCCCCTAAATTCTAAAATGTTTAGTTAAATACGATAGGAAGCTCCGCGGAGAGCTTCCCCAATATTCAAGGGAATACCATTTTACGTTTCCCCTGAATAAAATCCACTCCGTTTTACAGGATAAATAAATCTAAATAAGGTAATGATTCAAAGTTGTGCTTCATACAATTAACAAAATACAGAGCTGATAGTTACTTGTTTCAGCTAGAAAATTTTCGGGACATCCTGTTTGATAGTTACCAAATTACTGCCCTAGAGATGTAAGGGGAAAAAGGAAGAGCAAAGACGTGTAAGTCGGTGAGGACAGAAATGCACAGCCATCCAAACTATAAAAAAAGACCAAGCTCTTTACAAGGAAGTTGCCAAATTAAAAAAAAAAAAAGTCAGACATAATGCTGCGTGTTCACCTGTGTAATGAGATGCTTTCAGTACAAGTGTATCAAGTTAAATCAGCAGAGAAGTTGGTAAAGTACAATAAAAACCACCAAACCATTCCACGCTAAACAATCAGGGATTATTACGAAACATTGCAGTCCTCAGCACTGTGAAAAGCAGGTTTCTGTATTGTCTAGAAACTGAAAAGAATAAATTGACTTTGGCTGGACAAAAAGCATTTATCTTTTCCCATTGCAATGACGGCCTTGAAAAAAAAAATTAAGAAAACAGAGCTGTGACAAGTGGTTACACAGCAGCTCTACTGAGTATGCTCAGTAACCTTCGCCATACTCTTAAAACCTCTGACAGTATTTTTCTGTACTGTTCTCCATACACTTCCTACACGATGCATTACACAATCTACCCTTTCAGTCACAATTTTTATTCTCAATGCCCAAATTAAGCCTCCTCCTTCTTAATAATGCTTTTCTTCATCCCACCTAAAATGGACCTGTTTGCAGCAACCTTTCTACTTAATGGGACATTGCTACTCAGGCTTCCCCAAAGCATCCTCTTTGCGAGACATAAAAAAAAAAAAAAAAAAACAACACATCTTTCTTCATTCCTTCCCTCTGAACTTCCCCAGCTGGTCCAAATCTTGCAGAAGTAGACAGAACCAGTTCTTCAGTGTGATTGCATTCCTAATTGATACTTTCTCATCCATTAAGCTGTCAGCTCCCTTCTATAAAATTGCAGATTAACCAGCCACACACCTCTGCAGATTTTTCCCATGTAAATGTGGTTGTCTTATATTTGACCTTGAATTACACCTTACTGCAGGCTCCTTCTCCCATTTGTTGAGACTGTGTTCTGCACTCCACCCTCCTGCCTACCCTTCCAGTTTAGCACTGTCTGCAAATCTTAACACTGTATATTTTACTCCTTCATTGGAATTATTAATAGAAACACTGAACATGAGCAGATACAGACTGAAGCCTTGCAGAATCCCATTTAACAAACACCAGTTTGACACTGAACCAACCATAAAGAAGTTTCCAGCCCCTTGTTCACACACTTTAAGAGGCTTAATCTAAATCAATACACTCAAAATAAAATAATCCACACTTCATTCACAATCAGTGCCTCTTCACACATCATAGTAGAGAAACTCCTGAGAAGGTCTTCACACCTCATTAGTAATTAAGTAGAGCTCACAAACTGATGTACATTAATCTAAATAAGTTTTTTCCTAGTTGCTTTTGAGAATATTAAGATAAAACATCAAAAGATTTATTGTGTTCAAGATCCAGTTCTCTTCCTGTCTGCACAAGCTCTGTTACAGTGTTCTAAAGGAAAACAAATGTATCTGTATCTGAAAAATTCAAATTTTTGTTATCGTGCCTGTGAACAGATTGCTTTTTGCAGTTGCTTAGACTGTAAAGATTTAGCTCATACTAATTCGGAAAAATTTATCTGATGCTGACAGCATTAGATATTCACTTAGATCCATTCTACATGTGCATGGACCGGACCACAGGAATGAAGATATAATCAACACTAAATAAATGAGATGTCATCTTGAAACTAACCATAAGTAAGAAAGAATGCACTAAAATCGGTCTGTTCACCTCCATTCTTTAACAATGTTTACTGCAACCAATGCCCAAAGCCAAAAAAGGAACATTGAAACAGGCCTGACAATTCCAACTGCACTGAAGTAACAGTGTGCATCGCATGCACACTCAGTGTATCACTCAAAAGAAAGTTAAAAGAATAATTTGTAAATTGCAAATGTAATTAACATAAAGGACAAAATAAAGTCTCCTTAAACCACCACAAAAGGATGTGGTCAAGGACCATCAAAATAAAATCCAGTACCATGTCCACAATTTAAAACAAAACCAACTTTCTGAAAAGTTGGGTTTGTTTTAATTTTGTTTTCATAGAAAGGGCAATTTAAAGATTCTGACAGCACATAAAATAAGAATTCTGAGCAAGTCAGAGAAGTTAGAATAAGAGTGGGAGATAATATTGGGCCAATGTTAATCAGACCTTTTACTTTAAGCATTATAATTCCACATTAGTTTACTAAAAATGAATAATTGCAAATGTGTTCTATTTATTTAACATAGAATAGATGAGTTAAAGCAGACAGAAACATCAGAAAATTATTCAAGATGACAGATCTATAAAGAAATCTGCCATTTGGTAAACCAGCTGGTCATAATTAGACTTGGATTCATTTCTGAAGGGAGGACACAAAATCTTCAGTAATCAAGCCAGTTAAATCAACATGCACACTAGTTGCAAAAAGACCTAACTTCCTCACGGTTTCTAAACCAATTCCATGTTTGAGGCAGCACCTTGTTTCAAGAGCAGAGCTGGGGAGTTCCTCAGAGAGCTATCTCCTCAATAGCTGACAGAAATCATGAAAGCTTTCATCTTTAAGACTCTGATCCACAGCTGGATCTACCATGATGGGTATGAGTAAGTCAATTATTTATAAACAAACAGCACCCTGATCTCATTCTATATTAGCACCCAGCAGAGGAGGGTACAGCTGACTCAGCAAGTACTGGGTCTTGACAGCCTTTGCAAGTAGCACAGCTGATCACCCATTACTAAAAACAAAGAATTACAGTACTGTAAAACACGCAAAATGGTCTCCAGCCTTCACTGGTCCACAAAAAACTGAGAACCGAACGCGCCACCACTACACTTTCTTCTCCCTGTTGTACAGGTCAGAAATAACATCCTCCTGTAGTTTCAAACACAAGCTTAAGAACTATTAAATTAAAACATCCAAAACACAAAATTTGAAGATGAATCATGGTTTTAAATGAATGCAACTGACTAAGAAATATTGCTGCCAAAATATTACACAATTTAATGCCAATTTCTACTTCACTAAAAATTATCAAGTATTTCCAAGAGTTTTTAACAAAGTTTGGTTTTATTAACACTCTTACTAAAGTTTACTGAATCTATTCACCTATAATTTTACTTGCATTTTACTGTTCTGTCCATAGCAGGCTCAAAAATCCAAATCCAGTTATTTTAATACAATTTGATGTAGATTTTTGTCATAAAGCTTTTCATAATTGAAGCCACAATAAAGAAGAAACTTCCCAGGCAACAACTAAAGCTTCAGTAATAAAAAATTACTCAGATATCAAGCAGCAATAGTTTTATAAACAAATGGGGTATAAATAAAATTATAAATTTAGCATAGCTTTAAAATTATAGAAGAACCTAGACTTAAAATTATTTCCAGGAAATAATACCAGGTCATCTAAATCCCGATTATACAATGCTATAATGATGCCAATCTAGTACGAAAATTCCTCCAAAACGCCAAGTTGACACCAGCAGTGTGGAAGTACAGAGTGCAATCCTTCACAATTTTTACCCTAGAAAGCAAAAGGGCTAGAATTGCCCTTGCAAATTCTGTGTATTATGAAATTGCAGTGTTCTTAGCCTCCCTTCTCCAGGGAATTTCAAGGCCCACTTGAGGGGAGAAAAAAAAAAAAAAAAGAAAGGAGATTTTCAAAGACGACTCCAGCTTCTCGGCACACAGGGCACACAGGAAGGAAAGTGATGTGATAAGACCACTCACATTCCCTCTATTATTACTTGGCTCTCCAGGATTCCAATTTACACATCACCACTTGAGAAGATCTGACCCCTGGTGCTGAAAGACAGCAGGGTCTCCTCTCACACAAACCGCTTACTCTGGGCCAAGCACCCTCTCACTGAGCTGGGGCACTTGTGCAAAACAAGTCACTTTGCAGAACAGAAAGAACACTAAGGAACTGGGAATAAAAGGGGGTAATTTCCTGCCAGGTAAGAGCTGAATGGGTTCTGACAACGTGGTCTAGCACACATCAAAGACAGTACAAGGGAGCTTGTCTGAGCACACAGATGGGAGGAAGAAGAGGAAGAAGGAGGTCCTCCCAGTTTCAGAAGTGGTAAATTATGAGATTGGCTCAGAGGTAACACCAGACATCAGCAGCTGCAGGCTGGCATTGCTGGGAGCCAGGCCCCTCCAAGCTGCTAAACACAAGATTTGCAGCAGGTGTGCTAAGAGACCAGACAGTGCTCAACATCAAAAGCCTCCCGTGCAGGAAGAACATTATGCTTAAACGCTCTTTAGTAGAGTTCTGGGAAAATCCTAGCTATAGCTTCACTTTTAAAGACCAAATCCACATTAGCCTTGGCCAAAAATATATAAAGCCACTGTGCTAGACTAAGATGAAGAGTGTATCAAAGTCAATAACACAGTGATCAGGAAAAACATGCTGTAAGCTGTCCCAAAAGAAAATTTTTTAACTGCTTCCTGAAATACTTCAAACAACAATCCAGACAAAAATGCATACATATAACACGATTCCCTTCCCGAGTGTGCCTTTTAAAATATGAAATGGGTCCTGCTGGGTCAACAATACCAGACAGAACACAGATACAAATGTATTTCAACTTAGCAAGAAATGTTTGAATCATTTCGGGGGGGGGGGGGGGGGGGTACACACAGGAGNNNNAATCCAGGATAGAAGTTTCCTCAGGTGATTCCTCGTTTACAAGCGAAATTACTGACCAGCGCTCTATGTAACTGTACCAATCCAGCTGCATCTTCTATCTCCCAAAATACAACTGCTGAAATGTATCTAAATACAACGACAAGAGGGATGCACATGTTACATTTTTTAAATCCACCAGCAACCATGGGAGTTCTAACACAGATTAAACACTGGCTGGGTCCAATTGAAGCCATGGCATCATAAAAGTCAAAGTGAATCTAATCAATGTGATGCTGAAAATGGGGTAGCAGCTGGTCTATCTACATTGGGACTCCCAATGCTGCCAACACCAACCAACGTTAGGTCATCACCGTAATCTTTTTGCCAATCCAGGGACAACCACGATTTCTGTATTGCAATGACGCTAACGGAAGCAAGACAATCTGAATGTAGTACTGTCAAAGCATTTATAAATGGAAATGGTTTTTAAAGGCACAGCGCTGATCTCATACCACTGTGGGTTGTAGAAAGCATTTTAATGGCTCCACAGGAAACCGAAGGTGTAGCTGTGGTACACTTTGGCGCGTCTGTGCTGCTTTTAAACTGCTTAAACGGATTATAATTCATCAAAGCACAACCATCAAGTTGCATTAATGACAAACACGTGTCCCAGTGACTCACAGACACGAATGCTGTAAGATGAGCTGTGTTACCACGTCTTTCACCGCTAGTACCACAGCCTGGACAAGGCACACGCTCATTTCAATTTCTAATCGACTCTGCCCGAAATACCCAGCAATTCCTCATCTCTGTTCGCAAACAGCTGTTTTTCCGACGCATTTTGCAAACGAGACTTGTCTTTTTCAGCACTAAATTATAAACACGTTTCGGCCAGAAAATCCCTATCCGTGCTCCCCCTGCAGCCCGCAGGTGCCGGCGGCCGCGGTGCCGGGGGAGGGAGCGGGTCCGCTACCGAGCCCACCGGGGAGGTAACGCCGGCGGTCCCGCCGCCCTCCACGCCGCACCCCGCACCCCTTCCCCACCACCCAAAACCCCCGGGAGAAGTGGCGGGCTGCAGTCGCCAGCCTGGCTCCACCTCCGGGAGGAGCAGGGGAGGAGAGGGAAGGGTTGTGGCTCCCTCCCCGGCGGCCGC
>VZSZ01007519.1:1333824-1348152 GCA_013398815.1 Ibidorhyncha struthersii
GCCGCCAGCGGCCCGGCCGGCTTGTGCCGCGCCGGTCCCCGCCTACTCCCGGAAAGAGGCCGTCCGCGGAGGGCGAGAGAGGGAAATGGCGGCGCCCGCCCCCTCAGCAGCTCCCCCTGCCTGCGGCGCCGAAGGCTCGGCGGCGGCCGCGCAAGGCAACCTCCGCCGCCCGGGCGGGAGCGGGTTAGCGGGCCTCGGCAGCGGGCCCGGCCTCCCCGGCGGGGGGGACCCGCGGGCTGCCCCGCTCCTCCTGGGGCGACACCCCGCGGGCGCCTCGGGAGCGTTTGTCCGTGTACCCTCTGCAAACCTCACGAGGAGTGGGAAACAAATAGCTTTCCACGTGTACTTCAAACAAACGAAAATGCATTTAATGTTTAGAAAACGGCGTTCTTAGCTACAGCCATATGAATCATAGAATCGGAATCATGTAGGGTGGAAAAGACCCTTAAGATCATCGAGTCCAACTATAACCCTAACACTGCCAAAACCACCACTAAACCGTGACCCTCAGTGCCACATCTACACGTCTTTTAAATACCTCCAGGGACGGTGGTGACTCCATCACTTCCCTGGGCAGTCCTTTCGGTGAAGAAATTTTGCCTAATATTCAATCTAAACCTCCCCTGGCACTACTTGAGGCCATTTCCTCTTGTCCTATCGCTTGTTACCTGAGAAGAGAGGGAGAAGAGACTGACACTCAACTCAATGTCTGTCTCGTAGTGAGGGACACAAAACTGAACACAGCGTTCGAGGTGGGGCCTCACCAGTGCTTAGTACAGGGGGATGATCAGTTCCCTGGTCCTGCTGGCCACACTAGTCCTGATACAGGCCAGGATGCTGTTGGCCTTCTTGGCCACCTGGGCACACTGATGGCTCATATTCAGCTGGATGTCAACCAGCACCCCCAGGTCCTTGTCTGACGGGCAGTTTTTCAGCCACTCTTCCCCAAGCCTGTAGCGCTGTATGAGGTTGGTGTGACCCAAGTGCAGGACCCGAAGTCAGCTTTCCGTAGCAAATGAGAGGAAAAGCAACCGAGCCCCGGCTGACAGGGTGTTGCACAAAAGCCCGCACTACGTGAAGCATATGAGGTGACTGCCACCTCTTGAGGAGCGTCTTGCTACGAGGACACACAGAGCAGGGACACGGGAGCAACTTTGTGCTGTAGAGCTAGGATGGTTTGTCCTGCTGTGTTTCACCTAGATGGGCACCCGTGCTGTCCTCAGGAAAGTTCACCAGTTCCCTAACAGCAGGCTTGCCCCATCACTCTTGAGCACGCAGGCTGTCATCTGGCAACACGCATTAAAACATCAATCTGGTTTTGAAGGTTTTTTAAACCCAGTAAGTCCTTACAGCAAAATGTGACCAAAACTCCCGTTCTGTGAAATCATGGGCTGTGGTGTCTCTGCACCACTACCTGTGCTTAGGGCTGCTTAGTTCTGGGGCGTAGCGTGCAGCAAATCAGTAAATTACTTTAGCATGACTCCAGCATGACACAAGCAAATAAATCAAGTAACGGGGAGCAGCACTGGCCAGCACGTTGCAAAGACATCTAAATGATTTCTTGTGCAGCCAGCACAGGTCTGGCAGACCCAGTGCTGAGCTAGAGCTAATAAAACCTGGCAAACCCAAGCTGTGCCTGCATCTGTGGTGCAATTAATCTGTGACATGAACAATCTGCCTGCAGATAACTGTAAGCTGACTATATGTACAAATTTAACAACTCACATTAATTAATACTTACAGCTAGATTGAAAAAAAATCACTAATATTTGGCAACAAATAGCAAATATCATTACAGCTCACAAGCATGAAGTTCATGCATCAATAATTATGAGACAGATAGCAAAGTCGTGATACTTTACATGTGCATTTTGATTTTGTAACTTAATTTTGATCTCCCTATTATTACCATCTCTTACGATAGACAATTAACATAAATTACGTTACCATAGCACACAGAAGTCCCGCTCACAGGCACTATTGCCTTGAGTGATACACAAATAGAGAACAAAAGGTAACACCGCAAAGTGTTAACACAGACAAAAGATGATAGTGTATGAAGAGATGACGAGAATGGTCAACATGCCAAGAAGGGATCTTTGCATACTAGCAGCTTAGCTGCTGTCAATTTTTATAGGCATCACAGTAAACCAGCCCATTAGGGAGGGAAGGCTTTGCATGACAATAATAAGAGTGCTTTTTATTTTGAAATTAATTATAGTTTCTGTACCATATTACCAGTGTTCCTCCCGCCCACGTCAGCTCAAACCAAGAACGGTTGTGTCAGGACAACAACAATTTCTGCTTCTCCTCTTGCTCTGAAGTCTGCAGTCCACGTGGGGCAGCTTCAGCAGTTTTTCTTCCTAAATCCTAATGTTAGGGAGGATAAGTGACTGAAGAAGGGGACCTATGGCAAAAGACCAAGCATTACAGGCCACAATATCTAGGCAATTTCTAGTCTCCTCTCTTCTGAGAAAAGTGTCATCTCCTGGCACAAAAAGGCAGAAATTTCAAACAATCATCTCCTATAATCATCTCAAGCGACTGCTCAACCCCAGGTGTCAGGCAAATGTAGAAGCTAGTGAAGGTTTATCCATGTGCCTGACATTTATAGGTGGTGCCTTTTTAAGACTGTCTCTAGCCTTTCCGGAAATCTTGCAACTTGCAAAAAAGTCATGAGCCCTGGTGGTGTTTCAGGTACGTTAGCTGTCAAGGCCCAGAGTGCAGCCCCCTTCTCGGAGCACTTTTGTCTATGTTAGAGTTTAGCTGGCTGAGTCCAAGGTCAGCTGCTCTGCTGATAAAACCTGTTGTGAAGAGAGCTAGAAGCAAGGACCTCCCTCTCCTCTCCCTTGGGAACTGCTTTTAAGCTGAGGCTGTACCACTGACCCTCGCCTGTGCTACATCGCAGCTGGGCAGCAGCAACATCTACACCTACCTCCTCCATCCTGACTCTGATCCTGTCTCAGACCTGCTGCCTGGGATTCCCGGCTTGGTCTTGGACCTGCCTCATCACTACGGACTTGCTATGCGATCACTGGACTAAGTCTGACTCCGATCACTGTCTCTGGCCTTGATCATGAACCAAACGTTCTGCTCTATATCTTGCTTCTTCTTGGTGAGGTCTGTGCTCCCACCTGCCTTGGTATCATGCTCCATTGTGGCTCGCCTTCCCTTGCAGATCAGCCGGCCCTCGCTGTCCCCTGACTGCTACACTAAACCTATTACCGCACCACCACGCTTAAAAACTTAATCACACAGAGCTGTTGACTTGCAGAACAACTGTGTTGACTGTCCACAGGAAAAGAAGCATAAGCCACACGAGGTAGCAGAGACACACAGATTCACCTCTCACAGCTCAGCTACTTTATCACAGCCATGCAGCTGCTCCGCACACCTTTCTTTCACATTAAATGAATTCCTGCACTTCAAGGTTGTGTAAAGATTTGTGAAGCCAGCGCGCCCAGCCATCAGGACAGCTCTGACTTGGGGGAAGTCTTTGCAGAATGCAGAACCAGGATGAAATTTCTTTCCTTGCATGGGGCTCGTTAGGACCGTTGTGGCTCTTTAGCTGTTCTTGGCTGCCAGACTGGCTCTGGAGGCTGTAGAGCGCCAAGCATACAGATGGTCAACATGCATATATTATGATTATTACTGAGCTGCAAGGCCTATACATGAACTAGAATCCTGTTGAGTTAGGTTCAATATACATTGTGTATAAACGGATTACAGGTGCACAAACATCTAAATATAAGACAGGAGATGACAGACACACACAGATGGAGGAGAATCATTTTGGGTAGTATGATAGACAGTGGTCTCAGTACACCAGGAATCTTACTGTTATCGAATTTCACCACAACAAGAGATAATCACTAGGGAGGGTTTGAAGAAGAAAGATGATACGCTTCTGCATAATTTTAGCTGAACCTGTGTCTGCTTTGAAAAAAGGGGTCATCTTACCTGTTTTGTGCTGGCTAGATGCCCAATAAACAAACTGTTAATTTATATTTCATTTCTGATTTAAAAAATTAACTACTATTTGACTATTCCAAAATTACACAGCCTAGCAAGATTAAGCATTGAACAAGTGATGTGATGGAGTGACTCAAAAAACATCAGGTATCTGTGAAAGAACCAAATTGGCTAATTCAGGCATGCATTCACTGGGACAAGAAACAGCAGTGAAAGATGTAGGAAGGGATGGACATCAAAGGCATGTGTGCATTAATAGAGTGACAGGAGAGCCATTTCCACCTTTCGCTGTTTAGGCAAGTATTAATTGTTTTTGTTGCATTGTTTCTCACTGTGGTCATCCATTGCTGATTCCGTCACCCAGACTACCCAAACTGCACTTCCACACCTCATCCAATCAGTCTTCTGTGTCCCAAGATCTCCCAATAGAGAAAAGTCTTTCCTGCCTACCTTATTGTCGTGGTTTGGGCTGGACTGGCCACTGAGACAAATGACAGATCCTCTCCCACACCTCTCTCTCCAAGGAGGGGAGGGAGAGAGAGAGAGCGACTTATGAGTTTAGAAGAAAACCTCAAACCAGGACACTTATTTTTCCAAAAGCATCTTCTTGGCCTTGCCTGCTTCCTTAACTCAAAGATTCCCCCTCAATTGCCCCAAGCACTTCTAATACCTAATTGTTTCCTGCTGCCACCATGTCAGCGTGGTTCCTAACTCCCCATGCATCCTCAATTTCCTCTTACTCTCTTTCTGTCATTGGTGACTTCTCCAAATTTTCCAGAGATACTTTCTGAAATCTCAACGTATTCTACATAGTACTGTAGGAAACAATGCAGTGACTCACTGTCTTATTGCGCTGTAAAATTTTAAATGTCTGTCTTTAAGAATATGTAATGTGTCTTCTAAGGTATTCAAAATATAAGAGCTGGTGTGATTGAATGTCTTAAGAAACAATAGTTGTTTTGATTGCATTTAGAAATGTTGTAAGATGCCAGAATACATTGTCCTAGAATATACATTTGTGTGTTTTAGTTATAGTCACAATGGTAGAAACAGTAATCAAAATGCAAAAAGAGAGCACAAATAATTTGGTAGATTATTTTACAAGTGTTTTGTGGTAACTCTAATGGAAGTCTGTGCTATTTAATGAGCTGTTTTCTTTTTCTGTTTTTTCCTTTGATCTTTACAGCTGTCGCCGAAAGAATATTTTGGAGTACAGAAAGCAATATGCAACAGTGCTAAGATCCTGATGACAATACACCAAGAACAAGAATGGAAGTAAATTTATTCAGCAATTCTACTATTGTAAACAGTTCATCCATCAACCATAAGCAGTTAGAAGGGCATAGCCTCTGGGAGGTCATTACTATTGCTACCGTAACAGCAATTGTAAGCTTAATAACCATAGTGGGAAATATTCTTGTAATGATATCCTTCAAGGTTAACAGTCAGCTCAAAACTGTCAACAATTATTACTTGCTCAGCCTCGCCTGTGCAGATCTCATCATTGGAATATTTTCTATGAACCTTTATACATCTTATATACTCATAGGCCATTGGTCTCTTGGAAGCCTTGCCTGTGACCTGTGGCTAGCACTGGACTATGTAGCTAGCAACGCCTCAGTAATGAACCTCCTAGTCATCAGTTTTGACAGATATTTTTCCATCACAAGGCCTTTAACTTACAGGGCCAAGCGCACACCCAAAAGAGCTGGCATCATGATTGGTCTGGCTTGGCTAATTTCCTTCGTGTTGTGGGCACCCGTAATCTTGTGCTGGCAGTATTTTGTGGGTGAACGAACAGTACCACCTGAAGAGTGCCAGATACAGTTTTTATATGAGCCCATTATCACCTTTGGTACTGCAATTGCTGCTTTTTACATTCCGGTGTCTGTGATGACCATTCTGTATTGCCGCATCTATAAAGAGACAGAGAAACGTACCAAGGATCTTGCTGAACTGCAGGGTTCAGAGTCTGTGGCAGAGTTTGAGATGATAAAGCCTCAGAAAGCTCTCCTGAAGTCTTGCTTCAGTTGCAAGCAACAAAACATAGTCAAAAGAGAGAGGTGTCAGGCTTCCTGGTCTTCATCTAGTCGAAGTACGTCAGCTACGGTGAAAGCCTCTCAGGCAGCGAGTACTTGTAACGACTGGGCTAAGGCTGACCAGTTAACCACCTGCAGCAGCTACGCATCTTCAGAAGAGGAGGATAAACTTGCTGCTGATTCCGTTTTCCAAGTAACTTACAAAAGTCCGTCTAAAGGTAAGGCAGAAGAGTTTAATGACAGTACGGATGTTGTTGTCAAAGACCAACCGGAAGAAAATGATTTTGAGAACCAGAAATACTTTTTGTCACCTGCCAAAGACCACGTACAAAAAAGTAAAAAATGTGTAGCCTATAAATTCCGGTTGGTGGTTAAGGCTGATGGCAGCCAGGATGCCAACAATGGTTGCCGTAAAGTAAAAATAACTCCTTGTTCTGCTGCTCTGTCAAAGGATCCTTCCATCAAAAGCATGGATCCAAATATAAATAACCAAATCACCAAAAGGAAACGGATGGTTCTTATAAAGGAACGCAAAGCAGCACAGACTTTAAGTGCCATTCTTTTGGCTTTTATCATCACATGGACTCCCTACAATATCATGGTTTTGATCTCCACATTCTGCTCTGATTGCATTCCCCTGACACTGTGGCACCTTGGATATTGGCTATGCTATGTGAACAGCACTGTTAACCCCATTTGTTATGCCCTCTGTAACAAAACTTTCAGGAAAACTTTTAAGATGCTGCTTTTCTGCCAGTGGAAAAAGAAAAAAGTGGAAGAAAAACTATACTGGCAGGCCAATACCAGACTGCCATAATTGCTCTTATATAAGGGATAAGAGGGAAAATAGATATTGACGTTACCTAGTAAATTGACTGTAATTCTGTCTTTTCAAAACTGTTGCTTTATATGTCTAGGGGTTAAAAAAATTCTGCAGAAAAGTAAAATTTCACATGAAAGTAGTCTGCTTGGGATAAAGAAGTCGGTGTCTGCTGTGAGCAGCACAGAGTGTTTGTGATTATGCGGTAGATCTGTGTTAAAGTTACTATGTTTGGGGTCTTCTGTCCTTCCTTTCAGCCTGAGAAAGTGTGGAGGAAATTATAAAATACTAGAAATTGAAGTAGGATGGTCATCCAGTCATCAGGTCAGGTCATCCAGTTTGTCTCCCTGTAGTGCAGAACTGTTGCTTCCTATAGTTTCTTTTTTCCTTTCTAGTGTATTGTCTGTTTAGTTTTCAATGTACCAAGCAATGGAATTTGTACTACTTCTGTTTTAAGACTTTTCCACCTGCTGTTGGAATGAAACAAGGACTATTTAAAGGGGTAAATGCTGTCACACCAAATACTAAATGTTTAGAGAGATTCATAATACTCCAAACACACACACTTATTATAGGAGAAAGTAATACTGAGAAAATATCCACTTTAAGGATGATGACTTTTCTGGAGACATAGGAAGGGCTCATAGTGGAGGAAATAGATAATGTGTTTTGTGTATGAAGAAGCCAGTCCCAATCTCAGTTCCATCATGCAAGTCACTGTCATCTGTAAAAAATGGTGATGGTTAGCAGACACTTCTGAATTTCTCCATTTCCCAATGCCTCTGAAGGAAATTTTAAAATTTTTTGCTATAATAATGATATAAATCAGAACTGACTGTAAAGCACAGTGGACATAGTCTATCTACTTTACAACATAAGGAAAGTATTTTTTTGCAGTCATCTCCTCTGTTGTGCTTCCCCTTGCCCCAAAAGTTTCCATTAATGATGGAATGGTCCAGAACAAGAGAAAAATATGGACTGATGCCCTGTGCATTTACCTGTGTGTTATGAAATCATTAAAAACAGTGGCAGAATTGGCATTTCTGAAAGAAAGGTTTTTAAAGTAATTTTTAAATATTTCTATAAAACTATTAAGGAAACTTTGCATTTTAATAGCACTTTTTATCTTTAGATAGCTTTACAAATGCTAATCAATATTGTGTTTGGAAATAGACTTTATCTCCAGTCACTATCTTCTAGTCCAGCAGAACCATATCTGCTACGGTACTGGGGCTGGAGTCAACCCCTCTGATGGCTGTGGCTTCTGGGACTGGGCTGTACTGGTCTAGTTACAATGAGCTGAGACTCTGGCCACTACCTGAGATTTGCCGGGGCTTTGGGTATGTGGTGAGGACACTTGTGTGGCAGGGGTGAACTGCCTGTGCCTGCCTGATGCCTGTGTTAGATTGGCAGGAGTCCTGCAGCATTGACTGAATGTGTAAGTGAGGGGCTGCCTTCAGCGGAAGGCCATTGGAACAGAGCTTTTGACCTGGCTTCTTGTGGTGGGAACAAACGTGAAGCCACAGAACATGTCACGAGAAAACAAAGTTAATGGCAACAGGAGTCATACGGAGTCAAGTCATAAGGTAAACAAGTGTTTATGAGTAAACAAGAAAGATCTCCACGTGCGCAAAGCTCAGATAGACCTGTAGCCTTCTATCAAAATTCAGAATGAGATGCTCTGGAATATTAGTTTGGGCCAATCTTCATATTATATCTACTTAGATGTGTTAGTGGGACATTGCAGCGGTGACATGACCCAGTTACACATTTCAGGAATTGTATTAGTCATCCTGAATGTACCATTGCTCTCAGTGAAATTGTTCATATAATTTATTAAATTATCATACCATCAAAATATTTCCCTGCAGATACATAATTCCTCCATGTCAACAACCACAGTACAAGTAATTAATATTTTTATCCCCAATCTCCAGAGGGTAAAATTGTGTCAGTGAAAGATTAGCAGTGTAGTAATGTAAAAATATGTTCTCTAAATTCATGATTGATTTTGTAACACACCATACTGTGACTATTATTTTTTGCACATTAGCATATGATTATTTATTAAAGGAAAGTATGGGTCTTTATAAAGACCCTTTCATCAACTTTCCTCTGTCACTATCCAGACCTTTTCTTGTGTACAGTAACTATGTACAAGTTGGTTATTACAGTGGGTTTATTTTATGTTACATTGGATCAGGCATTCAGTAAACTGTGTTTGATTTTTAGCAAATGAATGTGTCCCTCTGCGGCACAAGCTTTAGTTAAAGGCAAAATTTATGAGGTAGTAACAGTTCCTGCTAGCTGCGGTGTTGTTGCTAAAGTAAAGCATTGGCTTCTACTGAAATTAAATGGGATTTTTTTTGTTGGTTTTGACTTCTGTTGAACTAGAGTGTTCTGTAAATGTTTATGGACTCTGTGATCAGTAAATGTGTTAGAACACATGGTGATGGATGCAACAATGTTGGTTCAATGTAATTGTGAAATACGTGCTCAAACTATGCTGCTAGCACTTCATCATGTGAGACGTTCCATGGCCAAACATGGGTACATTGTAAATACCTAGAATTATATAAAAAGGTGTGTGTTGCTTTATTGTTATGTGGGATAATTATTCTTAAAGAAAACAAAACCACAAAAAGAAAAATGTGATCCTCATCAGAGTATCAGTTAGTACTTAATTATATTTTGTTTTCAAATTACATTTTGTTCCTTTAAAAAGTGTTGTGGGACTTTTACAGTGTAAAACAATCTTGTTATCTGTATTTCTGTCCTTTTAATGAACCTTTTACTGATCCTATAACTGATTATGGTCTCAGTCATGGACTTGTGAAAAGAACTTTTTTTTTGTAAAACTACATTTTATTTATACATAATTACATACACACACATATGTAGGTAGATATGTATGTATGTATTATCAATATAGATGCATACATATACATCCCTAAGCTTTCCAGAGACCCAGCACACTTTAATACTTTTGAATATTGAATTATCCCACAAACTGGGAGTATCATTTTTGTCTCCCCCTTTTCATACACACCAGCCTCCCTGTATATTCCAGATCCCCATAAATTATCAACTAACTTTAATTTTCTGTAAATATAATTTATGCTTGTAGATAAATACTAGAAAGAGTTTCCAGTGTTTGTAGATAAATACTAGGAAGAGTTCCCAGAATTTTTAAATGGGTGCAGAACACCTAGTTACAGTAGTACACTTTCTGTGACTACTTACTACACGGTGAAGAGCTTTGCAAAGTACGGAAAGTCAAGACAGAACATAAATGCAGAGTTTCCTTTATAGCAAAATCCTGTTGAATTGAGGAAACATGAAATCAAAAGGGTTAGAGAAAAAATACTGTAAGAACCCGTAGAAAATCATAGAGCATATTTGGCCATTAATTGCATCATTCAGTTGTGAATCATGCTTATCCCACTCAACTATGCATGTCAATTAGTAACTGCTATTAACAGTTGAAAGTTATTTTTATATGTGGATTTTTGTTCCTCATCTCCATTGTACCCATAATGAGACCTGCACTGGGATACATGGACTTGAGGAGTCTAGATACAGAGTCAGTGGTGCACTTTGAGGCAAAATCCTTACCTGTACTTCCTTATCACCCTTTAGATATTGTTCCAGTTTTACAGTCTCATGAAAAGTCCCCATCTCTAATTTAATTATTCTGATCATTCTATGATTTTATGTCCCACATACGGCTATTCTCAGAAATCTGTGACATTCCCTCCTTGTCATATTTGAGAGATGACCTGAACATGTCAAACTAACTTAACTGATAAATCCTAATGCAAGGGTAGCTAAGGATAGTCACATACCTGAAGGAATAAAAATGTCACTGGGATGTGGTAAGTATGTTAAATTTAAATGAGAATTCATTACAACAATTAAAGAATCCCATATCAATCTGGAAGATGCTGCCGTCTCGTAGAACGCAGTTGTTACAAAACTGGATACCCAGTTTGAAACTGGATCGAATACCTGTGGACTTTTTTCAGATTATGGATTTTGAATAGAATTTTGTAAGATGCTTCATCGCTTGTGGTAGGAAACACAGTTTCCAAATCACCCCTTTGTTGTGGGATTTGCAAAATCTTCATACTGAAGGAGAATTTTTGGATGCTTCTTTTTTAAAGTTACTCTGTAATTTTTAGGGGACATACATACATACCTTCTCTGGATTCTTTGCTCTAGGAAAACAAACAAATGCAATGGTGCAGCTTTCCTCTGAAATTAGTTTTCTTTGCTTTCTATAGAGATAGAAATAATATGAAGGAATCACTTGAGCATAGTGAGAGGCAAATACATGTTTCCTCAATTGTACATAACGCTGAAGCTGGAGTTACTATTAGCTGTGACCTGTACATCCAGGTGCTCCTCTGTTGGAAAGGACTCTACCCAAAAAACTCCATACTGCTTACACCTTTTTGATATTAGAGAAGGGGTTTTTTTACAAAAAAAACACCCCACAACACCCCACATTCCTTACTTTTATGAGCTACAGACCATTACAGGTCAGAACTTCCCTCTGAAAGGTTCCCCTCCAGTGTGTGCCTTGGGGACTCCAAGGGCTCCATCAGCTCCTGAAATGCTCCTGCAGCCACTGGGTAGTCAGTGGCTTCTCTGTTTTGAAATGCCATTCCAAACTTGAACTCCAAAATGGATACTGTCTCTTTTCACTTAAATACTTGGCTTTCCTTGTACCAAATCAAAAAGAGGCCACTTATTTCTTATGTGGTCATCCCACATCTCTATTGCTGCCTTTTGTACCCACTAAGAAGTTTTATTCCACTTACAATTGACAGCCGAGTGTCATAAAACCTTAAATTATGATCATTCAAATAAACTCCTTGTTTATGATTTTATTAATAGTTACCCCATATCTATATCTAGTTTTTAAAAAAATTACAGCATTGTGTTGTAAAACTAGAGGTAATCTGTGACTATTAGTGTTTTCAGAAAGGAATGGTGTTACAGTTGTTTTGTCCATCCTGGTAGATATATTTATTCAGGTTTAAGAGGCACTACTGGGCTTTGTACCAGATTAGGAACTTCAGTTTTCATTACACTCAGTAAAACTGCTGCCTTTTACTCAACTCTTATGCCATTAGCTACTAAATGCCATTGGTTTGTTCGTGTATCTGCTGATGTATCAAACAAGTCAGTCTTCCTCAAACAACTAGACATTTTAAATCCTTCAAAAGTTTTCTTCTCAACAAGTACTTCTTCAAACTCTGGTTGCTGATGGCTCCTGTTTCAATAGACCTCTGAAATTTGGGGATTTTTACTGAATTCCTGGATTACAATACCAAGATATAAACTGGAATGTCTTACTCCTGACATGAGGCAGCCATCTATACATAGTGGAGGTCAGAGAGTTGTTTTTTCTGTATGCCATATATAAGGCCTCCTTAGATGTGCAATTCATCAGGTAGCTATAGGAGGAAGAGTGAAGAGAAGATACAGTGTAGGATACCGGCTGCGGAGTGTAGCTGGGTTCAGCTCTGTACCCCACCGCTCTGCCTGCATCCTGGTGCCTTCTGAAATGCAGAAGACGTGAGAGTGACTAAAGGACTCTTTGTTTTGTTAATTATAGGAGAAAAAATGAGCCCAGGCAGGTAATGTTGCTAATTTATTGATGCACAGTATTCAGTTCTTGGTCCTAAAATCACTTTGTCTTACTTTTAAATCTATGGTTAAAATGTGAACAAAGGTTATGCGGAGGGCTGGAAATTTATTGTTTAGGTTACACATATGAAAATCAAAAACAAAAGCAAGCACTGTCTCATACAAAAGTTGAATGATTTTTAAAGACAAATAATATTAAATCAGTGTTTTTGCTAGAAAGAGGTCATCAGGCTCTCTTATTTTGTCAGTTGATACTTTTTTAGGAAGAATTTTCCCTTCTGCTAAATTCTGAGTTGATTAATGCGACATTGTATATGACAATGTGCTTACATTTCCTGCAGCTGAGAAAACAGTATGGGGAGAAGTAGTGAAGAGGTGAAAAAAACTATTTTTCTGCTATTGTTAGGAGATTGCATGTTTAAAGTGGAACGTGCCTCCCATTCAGGGGTGCTTGGAGCTGGGAGTCAGCCCTATACTTGTTGCTGTAGACCTTGTCATGCTTCCTTGTTTTGGAAAGATACTCATTTGACCAAAAAAATTTTTTCCCTCATATATTCTTAGGAGGACCCATCTCCTTTCTTTAAGTCTGTGCAGGTGGCAGTATAATCAGGAAAGGCTAAGAGAGAGAGAGGATAGGAGAAATGTAATAGTGAAAAGAAAAAAGGAGCAGACAGTATAGAAACCCCCATGTTTCAAACTGTGATTTTGCTGATTCAGTGTTGACGGGCAACTGCTAGCAGCATTCTGGGTAGCTGGTGATTAAGGTTCAGTGATGGAGAAAAAAATCTGTTCAGTTAAGACAGCCTTTAGCTAAAGAATTACGAAGTAGGATTCAGTCCACTTTTTAAGGCTCCATGTCCTTCTCTTTAAGAGCTCTAGAAAGAAGTGCTGGTGGGTGTATTGGAATATTCTTATTTATTTCCATCCACTACTTAGTCCTGAATCCAGCTCCAATAGTCATTTCCATCCATACTTTGTTTAGAAGTGTGGGACATACCTCATTCTCTGAGTCCTGTTAAATGTCTTCGCTTGAACTGGATTAGTCTTTCTGTCTTGTTTTTGCTTGGAGACTTGTTGTTACGAGTTATTAATACAATTTAATCTAATTCCTGTACTGGAATTCAGTGTCAGCATAGGTTTGTAGGGCACCAGTTAATACTAGAGAGTCCCTCCAAAACTGGGCAGTTGGATTTGAGCCACTGGTGCCCGAGTCATTCATACAGCTTATTTGCACAGCCCTTTCCTCCAAAACCCTCCGAAACAGGCCAAGGGTGGTCTGCAGAGCAGGTTACTTGCCTTTGAGGATCAGGTGCAGTCTGCTGGCTTTCAGTTGTGTGTTTCCATGTCGAGTATTCAAAACACATTTTTGGAAGGCGTGTGAGAATCTGGCTATATGGCCAGGAATTCAAGTAAAAGTTATGGGAGACTGGGAGCACTCGGGTAATTTTCTTGTATCCTCATTACAACTTGGGAGGCGTCCTGATAGAGTTACAGCAGAACCCACATTAAATTGACTCAGTGACGTAAACTCAGTTCAGCTACTATCCATTTCTTCCCCTTCTGTCTTTGAACAAAATTTCAAGGGGAAAAAAAATCAGATGCTGCAAAATAGGCATGTATGCTATATTGGCCTCACCCACGTAACACATCTGTATCTCATTCTGAAAATGTTGCAGTGCATTGTAAAAAATAAAAATTGCTTCCTTGGCTTTTCCACTTCCTAATTAATATCTCTTCTTAAGTAATCCTGGCAGTCTTGGTCTTCTCAAAACACAATACAATTTATTTGTACACCAACGCGTGTAGCATGGGGACTAAACAGGAGGAGTTAGAGATCTGTGT
>VZSZ01007520.1:2097-17972 GCA_013398815.1 Ibidorhyncha struthersii
CCCCCCCCCCAATTCCTATAGATTTTGAGAACTTCTGAAGCAGCAGTTCAAAACTGTGTCAGCAGGTTTCTGGAACACTTCAGACCAAGTGTCTTCAGACCTTACCAGTTTAAATATTCCTTTCCCATTCCAGCCTGTGTTCCTTTCTCCATTGTACAAGTCATGTATCTGGTCACAACTGACCTTTCCTGTAAAGCAGTGTTAATTGTTATAGCCCTCTGTTATTTGATCTCTTTTCCTGCTCAGTAATGGACTTCTGCTTTCCTTTCTTGCTATCATCTCATACTCTTAATGAATCTTCTCTTTTTGCTTTCTATTTCTCTCTAGTTGTGAATCGATTTCTTCCTTAACTTTTCCAGTTTAGCACTAGTGGCTTATATACCTCCCCCTCAGTTGTGTAGCTACATTTGCACTTTTTGCTTTATTCTTTTTTGATCCTCAGGTACTTACAACCTGTTGAAATCATATTTGCTTCATACCATGCTTCCTCTCCTCCAACTGCAATTGTCTCATGTAGTAGATTAGAAATTCAATTTCGCCCAACCTTAACTGAACAAGCAAACCTGCAGAAAACTCTAACCTGCTTTACCGAGTACCACAATAAAGTTTCTCTCCATCACATATGTGTAATTGTTTCTTCATTATACACACGAACACCTAAATGACTTTGAAGTCTATGCATTTACCCAGTTCATCCCAGAGCTGCCTGTACTTGTCAGTCATTGCAGTTCCTTGTTGTCTCCAAAGCGACAGACGAGGGTCAGACATGAACTGTTCTGTTATCAACGTCAACATGCGAGCTCCATTTGAATCTCTCATCTTTAACATCTCTCGCACCTAGGAAATGAGTCTTTTAATACAAACTTGAAAAAAACAAACAAAACCACAGTACAGACAATACGCTGAAGTGTTAAACATTCCATCTCTATTAAATAAGAAAAATAATTTATATATCTGATGTGAAATTTTTAAGTAGAAAAAAATAGTCTGCCTTCCCAATTTTAACAATTTTTAGTTTCAGTATCCCATTGCAATTCTGCAAACACACTTCTTCCACAAGCAATCCACAGGTGTATTATGCAAGCTGCTGCAAGACCATAGTTTCTACAGGTTTCTCCAACATTTTGGGGGTAGGAAGATAAACAACAACAAAGCTTCAGACAGTTGAAATGTTACTTCATATCCTTAAACTGATCTCAAGACACACCAGATTGTGTTCCACTGCGTTATTACCTTGCCATCATGTTCCCAAGGCTTTGTCTTGTTTTAGAACAACAGGACTTTGAATAAGATGTGAACAAGTACAGACTGGCTGGGGGAGTGGGGGGAGAGAAAAGAGGACAAGTTTAGAGTACTCAACATACTTTTGCAAAAAGCAAATTGAGCTGCTTCCCAGATCCATGGTATCCACCCTGGGAGAGGAAGAGTTTAACCTGTTCTTGGACCTGTTCCTCATCCAAATGCCAGCAGTTTTCATCATCTATGCTAGCACCTGCTGTTGGGTCAGGAGCACCTGCAAACGGAAAGAAAAGAAATCATTACATTCTACATAAAGAAGAGAGGTTTATGGGTCCAGGGGTGTCCTGGTTTGAGGTAAAACAGGACCAATTTTCTGGTTTGTAATTTTACCTTGCAGCTAAGCCTCTTCTAACTAACTGAACTCTCTGAAAGTAACAGCATATTGTGCAGACCATGTTCGCTCTCTTAGAGTGATAAAACCTGATTATTTGTAATTTATGCCCAGGCATGGTATGCAGAGAGGCTCTTGCTTATACTTATTGCTATAACCCCCAAGGGCAGCTCACCTTGTTGTTTGCCCCATTGGAGGGTCGGAAGCGGAAAAGCGCAGTGGGGTTGCACCAGTGGGGAGGAGCGGACAGGCCAGGTGACCCCAAACTGACCAACAGGGTATTCCATCCCATCTGCCTCATGCTCAGTATAAAAGCTGAGGGATCAAAGGGTCAGCTCTCTCTCTTTTCTTCAATGGCCGACGTCTGAGGAGGACTCTGTCTGTTTGTCTGCCTTTGGTCCTGATCCATGTGTTCCTGAATCCAGATCCAGAATGCAGTTCCCATCCATCACCAAGTCCAGCCTGGGACTGCCCCAGTGCCTGCTGGTGATGGGATCATCATCCTGGGAGCTCAATACTGGTTTTGTATATATTTTGTTATTTCCTTTTTTATTTTATTATTAATATTTTCATTGAAGTAGTTTAGTTCCTTCTAAGCTCATAAGTCTCTCTCTCTCTCTCTCCCCCTCCTCTCCAGGGAGAGAGGTGGGGGAGAGCATCTGTCATTTGTCTCAGTGGCCAGTCTGGCCCAAACCACAACAAGGGGAAAGGAGTACTGCAGAGGTTTTGGGATTTGTGTATTGTCCTGTTTTGAATGTCTTGACTTTAATCTAAAGGTTCTTTAAAATAGACCTAAATTTCTCCTCAGTAGCCTTAAGCACTTTGAAATGACAGCCTATGAAAAGGTATTTAAATAAACAATTTTATAATAAAACATTAAAATCAAGGAAAGTTTTTTTCCTCCTATCTTAGCAGCTATTCTAGAATGCTTTTACAAAGAAAATTACACTTTACATAGTATTTCAGCAACTGCAATGTTAAAACCACTCTCCCCAAAACACCTGTGTAATTTTTGTACCTTCAGCAATCTTGCTCAGGTTGAAGTGACTGATAGTGAGCACTGCTATTGATGAACATGCCTCTGAGCTGTGATTGCTCAGCAAAGCTAAACAGAGTAAAAACCCCAAAACATACCCCAAACAAATCCAATGTCTTTAAGCACTAAAGGCATTTCCATCATAAATAAGAGTTACAGCTATGTAAGACTGTGGTGCTTCTGAAGGAGCATTTTTAAATAGGCAATGTCATCAGCACAGAATCAATTCAGAGCAGCTCTACCTGAATTAGCCTAGTGCCAACTGAAGTGACTGGATTTACATCAGGCAGTGCTTTGGCCACAGGTTGCTCTAACTCAAATTTTGCAGTTGAGATCAGCAATTTGTCACTTGTGGCCTCTTCTAAAGGTTGACAAAACTAAAACAAGTTCTTGCACCATCTAACAACCTATGTATTTCTGAAGAAGCCTGCACCTTCACTGGATATTTTTAAAAATGTATTCAAACTGAAAAGCACTTATCTAGACTGTCAGGGAAACAACTCAAGGTAGTGCATCACCATACCAGATGCAAGCATGCCCAAGACTCAAGTTAACTTGACATTTTGATTTTGGGCTTGTCACAACTGTGTAATCTCTATCCCTGTTAGGTTTTGAGAAGATGTTAGAAACTGAATTGCATAACACAATCTATCACTTTTAAATCCCAGGTCACGTTATCTCTGTAGCCACTACTAAAAGAAGGATGTTGGCAGGGAAGGAAAATTACATGGTCAGATTTGTAAAAACTTGCTTTAAAAGAAGTCCTTAAAACATGAAAAGCAGACAGGTCCAACTCTTCAGATGTATAGGAATTGAAAGATGTATAGAAACATTGATTCTATTCATTTAAGCCTTTATTTCATAATTGCAGTTCTGCCATGTAGGTGAATCTTTTAAGCAGTTGCAGGGAATGCTAGAATCTTTATTCAGTGAAAATACAACTGCAAGATTTAAAGGGTCAGAGGAATGTCTTGTCTACTAGTTGCTGAGAGAGTCAAAAAAAGTCTTCCAGCTCAGCAACTTCCTAAACTGCCTCCAACTTCAAAGCCTACAGCTGTGAATGCTTCAGTGCTGTCCATATATATAGATTAATAAGAAATTGTGTCTTTGAAGATGCGAAAGAATTCTCCTGCCTTCCATAGGAACCATAAGAGTGTCTCAGAAGACAGGAATCGAGCCCAAGGAATGAAAAACTTCCTTTTCTGTGAGTGCTTCCATCTTTACTATGTTAGTTTTAAGGGGCTTTCAATTCAGTCAGCTACATGAAACACATGCTGATAAGTCTTCAAAGTTGCAAAGAACGAGATAAAAAGGGAAATCAAGCCACACAAGAGCAAGCAGTACAGCTGTTGAACAGACCCAGGTTTGCAGTATCACCTTGCAAATAGTTTAAATATTTAATTGCTCTAAAACACAGGGAAAAGACCTGTGAAAATGAACTATATAAAAGCACCAATATACAATACACACACATATTTATCCCTCACTTCAATGGAAATTTATCTTTAAATAATCTTGGTATGGTCACTTGTAAGTCATATTAAAAACAGCCTAAGATTCCTCAGCTAAGCTTCCCTATTTAGGGAAAAATCAAATTCCTTCCATGACTGTTTACATTTTATGAAAAGCTCATAGGTCAGTTTGTGCTTGAAGGTTAAATTTCAACACAACTACCGCAGATTCTTTAAACAGGGTTCATGCCACTGAGTTAGAAGACTATAAAAGCTGAAGACACCAAGCCAAGGGTCTGAGCTCTATGATGCTATTTGGCACAGTACTATAGATACTTCTGACTCAAAGCAATATTTCCTCACAAGATCGTATATAGGGTACACTCAGTATGATCGAAATTTTTCATCAGGATGTATAAAGAAATTCCAGTATACATGTAACCGGCACCAGCTACGGTTGTAATTCACTGATCTTTCAACACCATTGGCAGTCTTCAACAATAGCCGTGGAATAATGAGGCAAGGAAACGGTGTGTCCAGTTGGGCACAAGTCCAAACCCCCTTCATAGCCCTGGCAGCAGCCGGGCTTCCTTGCAGTGCTGCCAGGGAAGCCTCAGCTCCCATTGCCCACGTCACTCTTGTTTTGGGGTCGAGACACGACCATTTCCACATCTCTCAACCAGGCACTTTTCAAGATCACTACATACACTTACAGTCAGGTGAACGCTGATTGATCTAGTCTGCTTCCTCTCCCACTAGCACACACATCACTCTTGAGCAAAAGACAGGATTTCTACACTGCTACTTTTCTTCTGAAGACATGGGACCAGGTGAGTAAACAAGAAACTATCTGAACAAGCAACAGGACTGCAGGAGGGAGCTGCTTTAGGAGCTGCAAAATGAAGCCCTAGCAATAGCTGGCAAGAAGGCTCAGGCTCAACACCAGGTAGATCTTAAGGATCAACCCAAAGGCAGCGGCTTTGCTTGGGGAGCAGTGTGGCCCCAAACAGGCACCACGAGGCTTTGACGGATGGACAGCTTGGCTGCAGAGAGGAACATCTCTGCAACGCAGTTTGGTAACAAGACCAAATCCCTTTCCCCACTTGTAAACTGGGGATAAGTATTACTTATGCGTTTTAGAAGGGTGTCATGAGGATAAATTAGTTCCCATTTGAACTATGAAAGTGAAAAGCACTGTATAATTATATTAAATATTAAAACCTGTAATTAAACTGTGTCAGTTTATAGACACTAACATATTAATCTCCCTCCCTCCAACCCCTGGCTTTGTTAACTTCTGTCGTGACTGGTCTTTGAAATAGGTTTTACATCGTAGTGTTAAATAAAGTATTTATACTCAGTATATAGATATGGCCATACATACTTACTCATGCTCTTTTACTAAAATTACTAAATTTCAATCTTAGCAATCAAAGCAGGAATACTGTGCACAATTGTTTGTAACACTGGATACCGAAATAAAATTTGAAAACAGGGTAACAGCCTTTTATATTTATGGTCATAATGGGTTACATGTTAAATATAATCAACTCCCAAGTTCTAGGAAGCAGCAGCAGCATTTAAAAAAATTAAACACTTTGATCATTTACATAGCAATTTTAAGAGCAACTGCTTTCAAAATAAGCAACTACATTCAAGAACTGGTTTCGTATATGGAGAACTTAACCTTGAAAAGTATATAGAAGCAAAGCAAGGGGTTTTGACCAAAATAGGCTGAGAATAGCCTATATTGCAAACTACTTGGGATCAACAGTAAATTTTGGTTAAAATAACAGCAGTTTACCTTGATGATGATACATTCTGTTTCCCTGGTCCTTATTTCTGAAGTAACACAAGAGTTGTTTTAATCTTCAAATGAAACCATACCAAATTACTTACTCAGCCATAATGAATTTTTTGAACTTCATTTTATAAAAAACTTATGAATTTAAGTATACAAATGAACTGTAGATTAGTTAATTTTTATTAAATGTCATCCCATGGCATAAGGAGAATATGATATGGAAAAATGTTTACAAATAAAAAGCATGAATACTATGCAGATTGAATGGTCCCAGCTAGAAACCAATATGTCTGTATGCCGATTCACAACAGAATAGTAATTGATTTTATAGACTTAGTGTGCTGAATTATTCTAAACAGTATTTAGATAGAATCAAAGATCATAAAATTAATGATTCAAAAATATTATGCCTTTGATTCCCCAAATGATTCAAAGTTTAGACATAAGTCATTTCATCTTGTATTTAATTTCAGAACTCTTGGGTGAAATATAACACCAGCATATATGTTCAGCAGTGCACAGCATCAAAGAAAAACAGCAACTGCTGTGAAGCAGTCCGTGCTAATAACAGAAAATGTAAAGTCAGGACAGGTTTGCAAAAACCTTTCCTAAAAATCTGAGATTAATAAAATATTTTTTCATATTATTTTGCAGCTATCAATCTTTCATTTCATTTTACATTGTCCTACTTATTTACCTCTACTTGGGTTTCTGAAATTTCTCTAGTTTTGACTAGCCTTGTTGTTACTTCCCTCTCAAATCCAGTTCACTAAACAACTCTCATACTAAGCATTGGAACACTTTTATCCTTCTTTAAAGGAAACCCACTTGCCATTTCCTATGTTATTCTCTTACAACTAGTCTCTCAATCAATTTTATTAGTTTAAGCAGGGCCATATGAAAGATTCCATCTTTTTTTAAAATATAATTTATCTTCTTTAACATTAAATGTTTCCTTTTCTAGTCCTACCCTACCCTACAAATTCCCACTAAACCCCCCATCATTTCAGCTAAATACACTAGGTTCAGATTAACACATACTCATTGGTATCTCTGGATTGCCCTTTGGAACTTACAATATAGGAACAGTGCTAGATATTCTGAAACTTTCTTTTAAAGCAAATCTGATTTTTTTTTGATAGATGTTTTCTTCTCTAATGCCTCCACCAGCACTCCTAATATGTGTTACAGATTAATGCTTGCAGAGGATGTACCTAGAGCTGCCTGGAAAAATAGAGAAACAACTACCCAGGCACCTCTGCTTCTGAGAAGACAAATGTACATAAACCCCTTTCTCCCAGTTCTTCCCTGTTAAATTTGAGTTCACCTGCACGTAGTTTTGTATCTAATCAGAGAATGGGAGAAAGTGTGGGGACATACATATGGTTTTCTAAAAAGAGATAACAGCAGCAGCACTAAACACTCAGGAAAGAAACAGTACACCTTAAAAGGAAAAAATTAGTTTGCTAGGCTGTCCTTATACCAGTAAAAGGCAGACCCTTTTTCAATATGCACATAATGACAAATCAATGCTAATATGAGATTAATATGCAAACAGACCTCCCCCCCAATCTTGCAGTTATTTTCCTATTTCCACTCAAATTCTCAGGAACGTAGTTTGATTTTGCAACCAATTTATTTTAAGTGAGAGTTTTATAACTAAGACAAGACAGATCCAAAGTTGACAAACACAGTTGATAATCCGTCATCCTGACTGTTCTCTTCCTAGCCTTACACACCTGCCAGCTTCCTCTGCTATAATGGTACAAAAGTTAATGGGGGGGGGGAAGCCTCAGTTAAGCAGGATCCAAATCTACATCCAGCTTTCTGAGTCAGCAGCCCTGAATTGAAACCCAATGTGAAGCCAACAGTTATGCAGTACAGACTTCAGGGTATCAGTATGAATATCTATTATTGTCTTCAGTTAGACCCCACAGATTAGACAGATCTCTAGTTTTGAAATCATCAGGAACATGTACAGCTGTAGCACTGTCACATGAGAAAATCAGAACACAACAAATCTTCTCAAATGTAAGAGGTGCTTTTGTGCCTTAAAAACATTCAAAACCCTAGAGCAATTACCTTGCCTCTGGCCACATCCCCATAGCCCTCAAAGCCAAAGAGCACTGCTCCTGAAATTCACCTTCTTGCAGCACTGCCTGCCAGGGCAACCGGACCCCAAGGAGAGGGGCTAGGCTGCAGATGAGCTCTGTTATCAGAAAGACTCCCTTCTTCTGTTCCACCTACTCTGTATCTAACAAACGTGTCTTTTCTCTTTTCCAAAAAGTATTACTTCCTAAACATCTTAAAGCGAAGATTCGATAACAGAATCCTCTTTAGTAAACACCATAAAATCACAAAATAATTCAGGTTGGAAGGGACCTCAGGAGGTCATGTTCCTGAATGACACAAAAAAAAGCTCAAAACCAAAGAGGGAATGAAACAAAAGGAAGAACAAATATCAAACTTACCATGGACTTGATTGATTTCTGAATTCTGAGAAAGAATTTCATCTGCTAGTTTTTGAGCAGTTGGCAAAACTTCTGTGTGGTGCACTGTGATCAAATACTGTACAAATTTTTGTAGTTGGTCTCTGTTCATTTGAAAGAGTGTCTCTGAAATGGGAAGATGCAGTTTGACCTGATCTGGCTTGCGGATCCGGTATAAAGAGAGTGCCGCAACATGGGCACAGTAAAATATGTCCTTGTTTCCACAACTACAGGTCACTGAGGTAATCTTGCAACGATCAAAGCTGATAGCTACATTGCAAACAGTTTCTGGCTCCAACTGCATTGCAGGCTCTGTTACTGTGCCACTCAAGTGGAAACCTGTGAAGGGGGGGGTGGAAAGAGACCTTACATTATTAAGGAAAATACCATATCTCATTATCAATAACCTTTCATTAATCAAGTAAAAGTCATCATCTATTTCTGAGAAATGATATAACTTAAAGAACTTGCTTTAATTACAAATATGATGAACCCTTTTGTACGTACCCCTTTCATCTCCAATAAAAATCAAAAGGAGCTAGTTTACAAGCCCTCTTTGCCATTCCATCACAATATTCATAAAAGTTTGATAGTAAGAAAAGCATTTATTTGGAAAATGATAGCCACAGAAGCAGAGTTGCATTCCAATGAAGACCAATGTGAAGCTCCCAGTAGCTCATCAAGTTGGCAGCAATTTTCCAAACCCCACACTGGGGAGCCTGCACCTACCAGCAAATTTAACCATTCTCTCAACAAGTAAGAAGGAAGTAGTGCACTCCAGTGGCATGAACCCAGGTCCTAATCTCAACTCTGCCACCAATTCACTGACACAAGTTACTTAACCTCTCCCAGCACTGAGCTGATGCTAAAGCTCACCTTCAATCCAAGCAATCTTGTAGAGCAGCTATGTTTTCTGTAGCTCTTTGGAGATGGAAACTGCTGCAGTTACCAATACACAGAATATCAGATTTATAATACTGAATGAGACATGCATGCACTGTTTCAGAAGTCTGCATTTCCACTCAGCACGATAAGGCAAAAGAGCTGGGTTTTCTTATATTGTAAGAAGATATAGTATACAATAAGAAAGATGTTCACTTCAGCCACTACTCGACAAAGCACCCTGTTGAACTAAGGTCTCAAACTCTATTTTCTGAAGATTAGACCTAAACCCATCTATGTTTTCCTAACACGAAGACCCAGGTTTGACTCTCAATACTTTATCATTGCAGAATTTGGGTGTTTCTTTTGGATTTTATGTAAATATGACATTGATTTTTGGCTCAAGCATTAAGTCGGATATAGATACAGAGCAATACAAACAAATTTCATATGCTGTATCAGTATTAAACTTGAACAGACTGTGCATATAAAATCTGGAACAGATACTACAAGTAAGGTGTTATGTGTTAACTATTTATAATGGAAATAAGATAAAACTACAATCCCTCAAAGTCCAAAACTGATTTAGTATTCTTGAAATATAAGAAAAGTGTGTTGTAGGAAGCAGTATCACATGAAAATTAGGTGGAAAACAAGAAATATATACATAGCTCTAGTCCAAAATGTTGCATCTCCAATTGTTTTTAAAAAGCTCTTCAAGTTATAGGAAGCGAAGAGGAAAATTTCTCATGTTTTCCATTTGTTTACGCTGTATGTTTCAGAGCAGGTTGTGCAGTCAGCATCACTGTTTGGATTACATTCAACTGCAGTACTCTGATACTCTACCCTGAAGAAGGTCATAAACGCACACTAACCTTGATTTTGCAAGAGGATGGTAAAGTTGAAGCTGAAGAAGCAGTAAGCTGTAAACTGCACAGAGAGGAAGGGAGGGAGGACAAAGAAGCTCAGGTGAATGTGGTGTTCTTGCTCTGGGCTCCACTCAACACTTATACAGCGAAGGGGAGTGGAATTGCCCCTCACATCATGAGCTCCTCCCTCTGCCTTTCCCTTTGGTTTTTAAATAGTCACGGCATGCTCCCATGAGTGCCCTCTCTCAAGAAAAAGAGGCTTTGTTAAAACTTAGCCAGCTCTATTTCAGATTAATTCCCAGTAAGTGAGAATTGGATTGGTAGTCTCAATGAAATGGTACGCGAGATTATTATTTTTTTTAATAATACTTTCCTATGAAGCATACATAAAACTGTCATCTATGAGCTGAGGAAAAGCTTAACACTTGAACGCTGAAAGGGCCTGGTCCCACTCCTTCCTGCTCTCAGTAGTAGCTAAACTCCTATTAATTCCAACAGAAAAAGATGCAATGAAAGATTTTCTATTAAACACATGTTTTTTTAAAAAGTGCCCAACCAGCTACTCATCAATATCATCATTTTTAATTTGTCAGTATATAATTCAAGCATTCAAAAGGTTAAAATTTTCCTGGACAGATGAGTGTCTCCAGAAATATTTAGAGTTGACAGCAGACCTGCCTTTAAGTCCCTACTTGCATTCAGACACAAACGCAGCTCCTGGCTCCCCCTCCCTCTCCACTGAGATTTTTTGAGAATTCATGTTATAAGCAGCAACATTTATAAACACAGATCCTGATCTAAACAATGACAGCACTAATACAGTCAAGTTACTTAACCCACCCTTCTTAAGTTACAGAGGGTTTAAACAAAAAGATCTGCTGCCCTTGCAGCCTAAAATGTAGAAGCTCTGTATCTATATCTCCTTCTCTGGAGCCATTCCAAACCCGCCTGGACGCCGTCCTGTGCAACTGCTGTAGGTGCCCCTGCTCTGGCAGGGGGTGGGACTGGGTGAGCTCCAGAGGGCCCTTCCAACCCCGACCAGTCTGGGATTCTGATTCTGCGATTAACTACAATGCAATGATGTACTGTGCCTGGTAATTATGAAGAACTATTTTCCTCTTCTTTTTCTGTTTGTGTATTTAAAGAAAGAAATTGTTGTTAGTAAATATGACCTTTAAAAAGGTTTCAACATACAACAAAACTATTCATGAAATTTCCGCTCAGAAGCCCTAGTAGGGCTGTTATAATTTAACCTACCAGACATCAAATGCTGCCTTCTCCACTAGCCCACAACACTGCAGAGTACTCAACAGGGAGGACTGTTCCCCTCCCACAGACATAGCCTTAATCTTTTTTAACCCAACCACAGAATCACAGAATCACAGAATCGTCAGGGTTGGAAGGGACCTCTGGAGATCATCTAGTCCAACCCACCCACCAGAGCAGGGTCACCTACAACAGGTTGCACAGGACAGCGTCCAGGCGGGTTTTGAATGTCTCCAGAGTGGGAGACTCCACAACCTCTCTGGGCAGCCTGTTCCAGTGCTCCACCACCCTCAAAGTAAAGAAGTTCCTCCTCATGTTAAGATGGAACTTCCTATGTTCAAGCTTGTGCCCATTACCCCTCGTCCTATCAATGGGCACCACTGAAAAAAGACTGCTCCCATCCCCCTGGCATCCTCCCTTCAAGTATTTGAAAGCATTAACAAGATCCCCCCTCAATCTTCTTTTCTCCAGACTAAAGAGACCCAAATCCCTCAGCCTCTCCTCATATGAAAGATGTTCCAATCCCCTAATCATCTTTGTAGCCCTTTGCTGGACCCTCTCCAGCAGATCCCTGTCCTTCTTGAACTGGGGAGCCCAGAACTGGACGCAGTATTCCAGATGCGGCCTCACCAGGGCAGAGTAGAGGGGGAGGATGACCTCCCTCGACCTGCTGGCCACACTCCTTTTGATGCACCCCAGGATGCCATTGGCCCTAACATTCTCCAAATAAAATATCAAAAGCTTGTAGCAGGTAAAAAAATTGACGCACTGTGCTTTGCTAGAAATCTTTCACAGGCAGTAATGTATAGCCTGCCAAGAAGAGGGATGTTACATACTTCTGGAAGAAGGCAAAAGGAATCACCTGCATGGGGACTCAAAGATAATGACATTTCACAAAGATATAAAAGAGCAGAAAAAGTCTCTTCAGCTACAAGCTGCAAGCCCTCACTCCAAATATGTATTTCCATTCAAAGGGAAAATTTCTCTTTTATTCAAAGTTACAAACCTTTGCTGGAAGTATTTATCCATTCCAAAATACCCCAAAAACTCTCATGTTTCAACCTTTAAATTAAAAGCTTGATTGTTATTATCTAAAGACAACAATATATATATATGCAGGCAGAAAAGCATGTGTTCACTCCTATTTATAGAGCAGGCATGTTTCACCTTTGCCCTTCAGCTGCTGCAGTTCGAAATGTTTTCTGTTTTCAAACCAGCACGTGATCAGTAATTCAAGGTCTGCTGACATTTTCAACACACAAAGGCTTTGTATTCTGCAAAAATGTGTTTAGAAAAGCAGTTAGAGCATTAAGACAATGTATCAAACAAAGCTCTTTTGCAAAGTTATTTTGTTTTTGTTGAACACTCACCTCAGAAACAAACACACCACAAAAATTATTTAACAGCCAAAAAATAGCTTTTTCAGCTGCCGTACTTTTGGAAGCAAACTGTGCCAGAGTGCCATCAGGATGCAAGCATTAAGTCACTGAATTCTACAAAGAAATTTTTGCCAAAATCTGTTTGACAGCATCCAATCCATTAAGTGAAAACATTCTGGGACTGTAAAGCTGCCTGATAAATGAAAACTCACATTACTACAATGTAGTATTTGCCAGCACAAGTATATATGCTTCAGACATCCTTCTGAGTTTTGTCATAGAAAATAAATACTTTAGAATAAAACAAAAGAAACTTCAAACTGTAAGGCACTAACTAAAGAGGAGAAATGACGGCACATGCAGAGGAACAGCAGCAGGTCAGCTTTTTACTCAAGTCAAAAGCAAATTTTGAAATAGCGAGTTCCACTAATCCAACAGCANTTAGAGAACAGTTGGACTTGATGATCTTAAAGGTCTTTTCCAGCCATAACAATTCTATGACAACAATTCTATGAAAATGAACAAAAACTATCAGAACAACAAGCCATGTAAAATGCTAGGGTGTTGGGGGTGGGGGTGGAATTAGGCTGAGATTTTACAGTGTTGTTCAAGGAAGTAAAACAAGAGTACAATATAAATTTTAATTTAACTATAAATAGTAATTCAATCTAAAGTTTTAGACCATTGGATTCTTTTTTCTTGGTAGTTTAGAATTCAAAATTCTAAAATGTTCCTGTAAAACAGAAAAAAAGAAATTAAAGAAAAAACCTCTCATTCAAGGGGAGCTGCATCCATTTGTGATTCAGTCAGCAATACAGCAAGCTATTATAAAGTGAACTTTAGCTGAAAAAATATTTTGAATAATTCTTTCTCAGTAAACTTTTTAGCTGCCTATTCAAAAGTGCCAATAACAGGACATCAAAACAAACACATTACCAGCTCAAAAACCAGCAGGTTATTCTTATGAACATACAATAATAGTACTTTAACAAAATTTATTAAAAAAATTCCAAACCTGCATTGTATATATTAAAAATATATCTTTGCTGTCAAAAATTCTAATGGTTAAAAAAATAATCACTTTAAGTTCACACTTGCAATTGAAAGCTTTGATTGAAATGCAACTGTAGGTCAACACTGAGTATTGTTTATCCTTTACAGAAAATACAAAAATATCAGAACTGGATTACAGAAATACCCTAAAGCTTAAAAACTCTGAATAGCTTTCTGCCATGTACCTTTTGAGAACACCATGCATACCTCATCCACTATGCACACATTATCTTAAAATTAGGAAATGTGTTACGAACTGTATTTGGAAAACAGAAGTGTTACTTAATATTGATCCACTGACCTTTTTTCAAGTAGTTTACAAATCTTTATACTCCTATTAAAAAAAAAAAAACAACCTCAAGAGCTGTTTTACATTCCCAGAAGAAGAGACCAGCAGATGAGGTTACTTATAGAGGAAAAAAAAAATGTAAGAGCTTGTTCTGAGAGCTGGAGAGTCTTCAGTGAGGCAAGACCTATGTGGGTAACTTCCTCCTAGGTAACTTTAAGTTGGCAATCAGAATCATACCCTCTATCTTTAGCAGTCATTTAAATTAACTTGCAGACCTGCCAGCTAATATTTATTCAGACTACTTCGCAAACTTCGCAAACACATAATCACTGTGTAAAGTGAAAAACACCTCTGCTTCATCTTGCCTATCAAACAACAAGAAATGCTTATGGAAAGTAGTTCCCAACTGTGCCCATTAGCTATTTTTTCATAACTTAGATCAGTGGTTGCACACACACACACACACACCCCCAAGACAAGCAAAAGTCTAAACCATGTTTACCTCATTCAAATTTTGTCTTTTAAGAAATGGTTTTCCTTTAAGATGGTAAATAGTATCCTACATTCAATTCTTCTGAATTGGAACACTCTAAAAACAGATCAACAACACACTTCAAAATTATTACGAAGTCAAAACTTTGCATGCCACCACTTAGCCTGAAGCTAATGTTAACAGCCTATTTATAAACCAGAGAAAACACTGATTTAAAATGGAAAATACTTACCCATAGTACCTTAAACATGCTGGCACAAAGGTAATAAGGGGGGAGGGTGTGTGTGTGTGTAAGATTAATTAACACAAGCATCACATAAGATGTTTACTGTATGTAATGAACGCACAGGATATAAAATAGCTTGTTTTGAGAGCACTGCCACTTAGAATAAATTTGGCATTACCACTGCACCCAAACACTAACAGGGGACTAGTCACAAACAACTGCCCAGATCCCACAACTTGTGCTCATAAAGGCAATTGTCAGGATTTGATCTTTCAAGACTTGTGCACGCAAGACAGAGTGGAAGTAGCAATAAATTAACTCCATGCACACATGCCACTGACAACTTGAAAGTTCACTACTGCTGGTGCACATCCAAGAACGTGCATGCTGTAATGGTGCCAGCACTAGTGACTTAAACCATGAGATTTATTTGTCCCAACACTATGAATTTAACAGTTGTATTTAAAGAAAAAATTCTTCCAGGACTTCCTTCAGCAGCCCAAACCTTCAAGTCTAAGAACTGTTCAACTAATTACGTTCATTAGACAAAGGTCTCCGCTAATCCCTCAAGCCAAACTGCATGATAGGTCTGTATCACATCTCTGCTGCTCAAAAGCAACCACTTAACATTGTAGTCCAAGCAGGGGTCATGAATGACTGTGGATGGGATACATCCATCCAGACTACTCTTCCCTGAAGAGAAGGAAAGGCCATTCAATTAGCAAATAACTCAGCAAAATGTCTTCCCCTGCCCAACAGCCATATAAGATCAGGACTGTTTTAAGACAGATGCAGACTGCAGCAGCTTCTACTGTCTAGAGGTGGAGGCACTGAACAACACATGCTCCGCATGAGAATGGCCTCAAGGGTCCCTCAAAGTTTCACTGATATCCCTTCGACTATACAATTTCCAACCCACTCCATAGGAACCCCATACAAACTACTCACAGCCTCAGATCACATCTCTGAAAAACCTGAAAGTTGTCTGCACTCCAACTCATTTAGTAT
>VZSZ01007521.1:26344-36509 GCA_013398815.1 Ibidorhyncha struthersii
CTGCTACCAGCACCACCACCAGCACCATCGCTGCCACCACTACCACCAGCACCATCACTGCCACCACTACCACCATCAGCACAACCACCACCAGCACCATCACTGCCACCACTACCACCAGCACCATCAGCACCACCACCAGCACCACCATCACTAATACCAACACCGCCACCACCACCAGTAGCACCACCATTACCACCAGCACCACCGCTGCCGCAGCCAGGTGTGTGCAGGCAGAGCTCATGCTTCTCATTTCCAGTTTGATGGGATTCGTGGCCGTCTGGGGTTTGACCACGTTGGGAACAGGTCTCTCCGCCCAGGGACCAGGTGTTAGGTGACATTTCCACCTCTCCTCTGCTGGCCCGTGGCTTGCCAGCGTGGCCCGGCCGAGGCCACGTCCCCGGGCTGCTCCGCGGCGGTGCAGCCTCCCCCCACGGCTGCACGTGCGGCCCCTGCTCTGACTCTTCCTTTGTTACCGGGGGTGGGGAGGGGAGGGGAAGGGGAGTTCAGCTCAGAAATGGTAAAATTAAATTTCCCAGATGTTCAGGCCCCAGGAGTTCTTGTGCTGTCTGGAGAGGAAATGGGGATTCGGAAAATCCCGCCTCATATTTTTTCCCCTATCACCTTGCCTTTCCGCTGCCATTAAGTGCAGCAGGAACAGTAAATTACAGGGCTGCGGAGCCGTCCCATCTTGCAGATAGCGTGGGGGAAGCGGGGGGACGGCGCTGGGGCGAGGCGCTGAGCTCCTGGGCTCTGCCCATGGCGCGGGGCAGCTCGCCGCCCGCTCGCGGCTCTGCGCTTGCAGAAGGCTTTTGGGGGTACGCATGGAGCCCTCCGCTCCCCGGCACCGGCACTGTCCCTACAGCCCAGCGCTCCCCGCCGACCTGCCACCTCATGCCCAAATTACGGGTCTTTTCGCACAAAACCTGCGGGCGGGTCCAGCCTCCAGTCCCCGCTGGCTAACGCCAAGCCCTGCCTGTCCCCTGGGCTTGGTGGCACGGTGACCCTGCTCTGGGTCGCGGCGGGAGGGACGTGGAGAGCCGTGGTGGGGAAGGCTGTTGTGACGGGGACACGGAGCTCCCCGGCTGTGCCTGGGGCGAGGGCAGGGGGCTCGGCCGTGGGGCGAGGGCGGCTTTCCCCGTGCTCTGCGCAGAGCAGCCGGAGCGCGGCTCGGCTCAGCCCTTCCTGCGCTTGCCCTCAGCCGCGTCCAGCGTGGCACTCCGCGCCGCAGGAGAGGTGGCTGCCAGCAGTTTTGCTACAACAGCAGTAAAACCCAGGGGTGCGGGCAAGCAGCGGGGGACGGAATCAGCTGGTTCTACCCAAAACCGTCACCCCGCTCCTTCCTCCTCCCGGCACCTCTTACCGCTGACGCAGGCTGCGAGTTCCTCGCTTAGTGTTGAACCGCAAACCCGCTGGGTCGAGGCTGCCCTCAAAAGCCTTTGCCGGCATTTTGCCTCCCGAGGGACGGAGCGTCGACAGCCGGCGGTGACGCGCTCCCAGAGCCGATGGGCAGGGCTGAGCCGGGCACCCACACGCGGTCCGTCCAACGAGACCCCCTGTGACCTGGTGCTGCTGAGCTCTCCCGTGCCTACAGCGAGGCTGCCGGTGGCGGTTCAGCCGGATCCAGTGTGCCAGCACTGCCTTCCCGGAATTCGGCCGTCAGCCGGTCCTCGCCTCGTCCCCTCCTGCTCGGCGCGGTGACGCCGGCTGCGCTGGCAGGGCTCCTCAGCCGCCCCAGCCCTTTGGCCAAGCCCCACAGGTCGCTGCAGGCCAGGCTAACCCCCGCCCAGACCCCTGCTCTCCTCGCCCCCTCCCCGGGTCCGGTCCTAGCCGCAGAGGACAACCTCCGGCCCTCTCCTTGCTCTGCTCAAGCCCTGCGCCCTGCTGCGTTTGTCTCTGCTGGGAACGACTCTGCTCGCTTATCTTGGCACCGGAGCTGGTTTGGGAGATGCTCTGGAAGAGTTTGCTGCAGGGCTCCTGCCACGCTTGCCCCGGTCGGGGCTGGGGGGACCGCACAGCCGTCACCTTCCTCCCACCCCTCTGCCGGGGAGCGCGGCGGCCCCTCTCCTCCGCATTCTCTCGAGGAGCGTACAACCTCTGGGAGATGGCGAGGCATGGACCAGCCTGCGGCACCCGGATCTTCCCTGCCTGCCTGCCTGCTCCGTCCTCGGGGGTGGCAGTGGGACCTGGAGCTGCTCCGGTCCCCTTGCGCAAAGCTGGCGGTCACCGATCCCCTGCCTGCACCCCGAGACGGGGCATGGCTCTGCGTTCCCGCCTTCGGTTGGATGCTCTGCTGCCGCTGCGGCTTGGGAAGGGACGTGGTACCCATTGGCACCGTTCCTGCCCCACGGGTGACATGGGGCAGCCCTCCGGGGAGCGGGGTGCGGGCAGCCTTTGCTCCGCCACACAGCCTGGAACGGGCTGGGGGGGTTCAGCCGTGGTCGCTCTTGTGATGTATTTTAGCTCCCGCGTGGTGTCGGTGCCCCCTCCTCGGTTTGCTTTCCGTGCCAGTGCTGGCTCCCGCTCCATAAGACGGAGTGGCCGATGCCGGACACTCGTCCCTCGTCACTAACCGGTATGCAGTCCCGGCACTGAGTGCTCGGGGTGACACCCCCGCTGTGCCCCCACGTCTCGTGTCCCCAGGCCACTCGGGCCTTACAGCCCTACGCAGCGCCGGCAGTGCGGACGAGCGCTTTGTGAAGGCTGTTGGCACGCAGAGGACACCGCCGGGGTCCTCAGCCCCACAGTGTTTTTTGCAAGAGGCCGTGCTTGCATTTGGACTTTTTGGAATTTCAGCAAGCCGGGTCCCCCCCCCCAGCGCAGGCGGGCTGCGAGCTGCCCCGAGCTGCAGCGGTTCCCAGCAGCTCTCCCAGCTGGTACGGCCGCTGGAGGAGAAACGTCCCGGTATTTCCCCTGCCAGCACTGTGTGTCCTGCGGGGGACGGTGACACGGGCAACAGCCACAAAAGAAAAAACTGGAGAAGCACAAGCGCCTCCATGGGCTGGCACGGCTGCGGTGTCTGGGGCACCGTGGCCCCGAGTCCCCTCTCCCAGCACTCGCTTACGGGAATGGCACGATCCTGCTCCCTAGCCATGCCGGGGACCGTCCCCTCCGCCACTGCCACGCGCCCACACGCTGTCCTGCAGCGCCCGTGGCAAGCGTGATGCTCCTACCAGCCCGGTGTCCACCTCCCTCCTCCTTACGCCCAAGGTCCTGTCCCCGTGCAGGTTTTTGGCCATTTGATCAGATCGGGGGGAAGTGGCAGGAGCCTGAGCAGAGCCCCTTTCGCAGAGCTCAGCCTTTCTCTGGCGGGCAGCAGACACCTACACGTGAGTCACGCTAAAGAAGGATCTTTCCAGGGAGGTGGTGTTGGTTTCAGCCCCGTATGGGAAAGTCCCTGGGATAAGGCGTCGGGACGCTGCGTGCGAGGCCAGGCTGAGTCACGCAGGACGAATCTGGGCAGACCCCTTTGCCTGCCGCGGGGCTGCTCGGCCAGCAAAAGTGGGACCAGGCGACGGCCGGGCTAGGACGGGTTTGCTGTCCCTTGGGGTGCCCGCAGCAGCCGGCAGCCCCAAACATCCCACCCGAGCTCTCTCCTGTGACCCCTCTCGCTAGGAAGCGCCTCTGCACACCCGCTCACGACTGCCATCCCCTTCCTCCCCTCCCTGCAGCGGCTCCTGCTCACCCACAACCTTCCCGCTGCTCCGGCCTGCCCGGCCAGGGTGCCCGGGGACGAGGTGATGTCATGGCCACGACGATGTGGCCTCTGCCCACAATGTCTTGTGGGGCTTCAAAGTGCCACGTGTGTGCCATCTCCTGCCCTTCTGGAGCGGGTCAGGCGTTCAGCGAGGGGAGACGTGCCATCAGCTTCCCCCTCGCAGTCACGGGTTGGGTGAAGCCGCCCCTGGTGCGGGATGGAGACAGCGTTCCCGGCACAGACGGAGGCTGCGGGAGGGCTGGGAGCTGTGCCGGCACGGCACCGCTTGGGCCTTTTGGGAAGGAGGAGGCTTTGGAGCACCGGTGGCAGCAGGCGCCTGCGGGCTGGGGTGTCTCCTGCCACAGGCTGGCCGGCTCTCGGGGGGGGCTGCGCGGCACGTCGATGAAATGGAAGGGCAGAGGTGGTGACAGGGGGGCAAACGGGGCAGGGAACACCACGAAGGAGATCCCTCAGGAGGTTATCCTTACTTTGGCAAAGCCTAGAAAGCCGGAGATGGACAAAATCATGTACCACGAGGTCATACTGATTGAAATGACATCATAGAATCAGAGAATGGTTTGGGTTGAAGGGACCTTAAAAGCCATCGAGTCACCCCCTGCCCTGGGCAGGGACATCTTCAACTACATCAGGCTGCTCCCAGCCCCGTCCAACCTGGCCTGGAACACCTCCAGGGATGGGGCAGCCACAGCTTCTCGGGGCAACCTGCCCCAGGGGCTCACCGCCCGCACAGGAGAGAAGTTCTTCCTCCCATCTCACCTAACTCTCCCCTCTGTCAGTGTCAAACATCGTTACACATGAGCAGACGGCACGGTGGGAAAGCAGACCTTTCTGACGGGGATGGATGGGCTGGTTTGACCCGAGCACCCGGCAGTGCGAGACAATTCCTATTCTGACGTGATCAAGCTGCTCCGCTCTCGGCTCAGCGCGGAGCCAAGCCCGTGTGTGCGTTTGGGAGAGGAGAAGGGGCTCTGCCGCCTTCCCCGGCGGGACGGGGCTCTCCGAGGCGCTGTGCGCTGTCGCTTGCTGCGCTCCCGAGCCTGCGAGCGCTGGGGCGAAGGGCTGGAGCTGCCGCGCACGTTGGCGCTGGGTCAGCTTTGGGCGCTCAGCGAGACGAGGGGTCTCGCGTGGAGCTGGCTTCTCGTGGCCGGGACGGTGGCCGCCTGGCTCGGCAGAGCTCAGGCAGCGTCCCTTCCGCCCCGCGGCAAACGGGCTGTGCGATCCCAGCTGCGCCGCGTTTGCAGCTCCAGAGGAGATTGCTTTCATTTCCTCGCTGTTTGTCAAAATACCTTCCTGATAAAAGACGGTTTGTTCTATTCCTTTAGCACACAATGAAACCTATCGAGCTGCTATCTGGCTGTAAAGTCTCAAGCGCAGACCGTGCGCACTGCGTAGGCACGGTCTGTTCGGTGCCCCCTCCCCAGCCTCAGCCCGACCCGGCTTATTTCTCAGCCAAAGCGAAGTATCTTCTCCCCTTGGACAGCCTCGAGGATCTCGTCTGGGGGAGGTTTATCCAGAAGAGCTGCAGGAAGGGAGGTGGCCCGCCTTGGCCCGGGAGCCCTGCGCTGCTTGTCCTGTCCGCGCGCCTTGGCACAGCCGTGCCTGTCCCGGGCTCTGCGCCCGCACAGGAGTCCCTGCTGGGAACTGCTGCAGGGGTGGGGACGGGCATTATCGGAGTCGATGCGAAAGCAGAGATGGGAATTTGTCGGAATCAATGCGAAAGTGGCGGTGGGAATTTATCAGAATCGATGCAAAAGTGGCGATGGGAGTTTATAGGAATTGATGCAAAAGTGGTGATGGGAATTTATAGGAATTGATGCAAAAGTGGTGATGGGATTTTATCAGAATCGCTGTAAAAATGATGATGGGAATTTATAGGAATTGATACAAAAATGGTGGTGGGAATTTATAGGAATTGAGGCAAAAGCGGAGATGGGAATTCACCAGAATTGATGCAGAAGTGGAGAGGGGAGTTAATAGGAACTGATGCAAAAGCGGTGATTGGAATTTATCAGAATTCATGCAAAAGTAGCAATACCAGCAAAAGAGACAGAGAACTTGATCTTTGGAGCTGGTACGGGAGGTTTCCAAACAGGCTGATAACTGGCAGGTGGTGGTTTGCCAGTTCAGCCCTGTAGGAGCTGCCCCACCTGCCGCTTCTGTTTTTGAACTGGGGGAGCACTGGCTTGAGCGGTGTGCAGCCGGCGCGCTGCGTCCCTCGCCCGCGGCGGAGAGTTTGTCACCGGGGCTCGTGAAAGCCGTGCCCGGGGGAAGCGCTCGGTCTCCGCTGCCCGAGCGGGGAGAGCCCCGTGTATTTGTCTTCGATGACCTGAGGTTTAGCGGTGCAAATCCCGGCAGATGCAAAGACTCCTCAGGTCGTTCCCTCCTGCCCTCTGCTCCCGGCGCCGTCTCCTCCAGTGAGTTGGAAAGGACGCGCAAGGGGGATTAACAGGGTTTGGGGTTTCCCTGCTCTGAAATACTCAAGCTGTCAGAGATTGCTCGTGACTGGTTTTACCGCCACTGCTTCGTGCTTAATGAGCCTTGAATCCTTAACAAAGACTTCTCTCTCCCTCTTCAGGGCGTTTCTCATTGGGGTTAAACGGGTTCAAACGGTGGAGCGTGCATGCATGGCTCCGGCTGCCGTCCCGACGCCTCCGCCTCGGCTCTTGCTCTCCCCTTTACCTCTACCCTCCAGAGACCGTCCGCGCCGTGCAGGACACCAACAGGTTTATGAAACGCAGCCGAGCCGCCCGGGGCAGAGCCTCCTGGAGCAGGGCTGGGGGCTCTGGACAGCCGCCTCCTCCCAGTGCCCCCGCTCCCCCCTGGCTGCGTGCGCGTGGCAAGAGCTGCCCCGAACGTCGGGAGAGCCCCGGGAAAGGCTGCAGCCCTGCCCCACGCCGGGAAAGCAGCCTCTCCTGGCCGGTGGCACCGGTGCAAACGGCCCCTGGAGCCTCGGCCGAGCTGGATTTTGCTGAGGTTGTTGGATTTTCCCAGTCTGGCTGCCGGGTTTGTCTCCCACTCCAGTGCCCCCTCACCCTCCGTGGGCAGCAGTGCCCATCCCGTCGGAGCCGTGGGCCCGTGGGGCACAGGCGTTGGCCGGTCCCGGTGCCAGGTAGGCACGGAGACCAGCCTCTGCCGAAGGCTGGTCCTGGCGCAAGCGCTGCTCTAAAGGCATGGAGTTGAGAGCCAGGAGCGGGGAACACGGGGTGCCGGCCGTCCTGCTTCCCGAGCGCTCGTGGGGCAGTGCTGCTGGTCCCCACAATCCTCCGGGATGCTTGAGGGGCACCTATGTGCCACGGTGTTGGCCTCGGCTCCCCCCATCCCTGGCATGGCATGGCTCCCCGGCACACCGGGTGCGTGGCCGTGGCTAACGCGGATGGACCAGCCCAGGGAGCCGGTCCTGCTGTCAGCCACCGGCGTCGAGGGTCTGGGAGCCCCGGCCGCGGCCACCCCTGCGCCCAAACGGCTCTCACCTCTCTATTTACCGCCTGCACTCTGCCGGCACGGAGACACAGACTCTTTCCAGGCTCTTACTTTCCCTGTGCCTGATTTCCAGCTCCTAAAATCTGTTTCTCGCCCTCGGAGGGTTCCCCCTTCTCCTGTCCCTCTGCCTTTCAGCGAACGCCCGCAGGATTCGGAGGCAGCTGCCGGGGGCTTTGGGCAGCACATCTTGACATGCCAAAGGGGAGCACTGTGTTTTCCGCACCCGGGTTTCGGGCTTGCCGATGGGCTCCGGCTGGCTCTCCGGCTCATGTCTATGCAGCTCCCACCGGAGCTGCTTCGTCTCTCCCAGCCATCGCATCTCCCCTCGGCTCGCACCGGCCCCATGGCAGCGCCCCTCGGCTCGCACCAGCCCCATGGCAGCGGAGCCGTAGCCGGTGCCCCGGCGCTCCCTAACCCCCTCCTCGCGCGGCCGTGCTTGGGAATGCACGGGGGTCCCCCACCGTGGCCGAAAACCCCGCGGGGACGGCGTTGAGCGGCCACTTACCAGCTTCCTCTGGTTGCTGAGGCAGAAAGTGCAGATCTGTTTGGGCTGGGAGTTCTCGGTGTCGCGCGCGGGGGGGCTGCCGCCGCCGTGGTGGTAGAAGGCAGGGGTGGTGTGGCAGGGCTGCCCGTCCCCGCACGCCTCCCCCACCAGCAGCACGTTCCCCAGGTGGGAGATGTAGCTGGAGGCCAGTCTCAAGGTCTCGATCTTGGAGAGCTTTCTGTCGGCCGGCTCGGTGGGGATGAGCGTGCGGAGGGCGGTGAAGGCAGTGTTGACGCTGTTGGTGCGGTCACGCTCCCGCGCGTTGGCCGTGTGACGCTGCCGGGGCTCCCTGTTGATCCGGTTGGGTTTCTTGCCGCTCCTGCGCTTGCTGGCCTTGATGCCGTAGCCGTCGGCATCCAGGTGGTAGGGCTTCTCGTCGGAGCCGGAGCTCTCGCTGCCGTTCTCCTCGTCCTCGGACAGCATGCTGATCTCGGGGTACAGGTACCGGCTGGGGGCCGAGCGCAGCATGGCAAAGGACATGTTGGGCGGCGAGGGGACACCGAGGAAGCCGCGTGGAGACCGCCGCGCTCTGCCGACCTCCTCCTGCTGCGGGACGGCCTCAGCTCCAGGCGCTCATGCTGTTTCCTCGGTTGGGGTCCGGGGAGCCCCGGCTCGCGTCGCCCTCCCCGGGTGGGCTCCGGCTGGACTGGGGTGCTGGGGGGGGCCCTGCCCCAGCTCCCCGCCGGCTCTCTCCGCGCAGAAGGGGTTAAGGGCTGCTCACAGGCAGGGCTGCCTGTTTCCTCTCCCCACACATGTGCATCTTAAAGACTCCGAGTGTGGCAGGAGCCGGAGTTTTATAGCAGCAGCAGTGGTCAGCCAGGCCCCTCCTCCGGCAGGCAGCCCTGCTCCGGCTCTGGAAGTGGGAGAGCTCTGGAAGTGGGAGAAGCGAGGCTCACGCCTACCTGAGCTCACCCTCCATCCTCGGAGGGGACTTAACCCTTCACAGGGCTCGGCCGGGGGTCCCGCCCGCGGCCAGGGGGGTCCCGGCGAGGAGGGGGGCGCTTGCTGCGGTTCACCTGCCCTCCCGGCACGCGGGGACTCGTGCGGCAGCTTCGCCCGTCGTCTGCGTGCGCCCGGGTGGGCACGGCGCTGCCGGGGAGGTGGGCGATGGCAGTGGGGTCCGTGGGGCTCCCAGAGGACCCTACGTGCTGGAGCAGGAGGGGGGCTCCCCCGACCCCCTGCCTGCGGCGTTCACGGGCAGCCAGCGCCCGGGACAGGGCTGCGTCGCCCCCGGGCTGGAGATGGCAATTGGGCTCCTGCTCAGGATCGGTCCCTGCAAAGAGAGCCCCTGAGAGCACTCCCTCCCCTTCCCGCAGCATGACCCAATCCATCCTGCTGCTGCTGCTGCTGCTGCTGCTGCTGCTGCTGCTAATGGGGCAGAGAGGGAGGAATTAACCCTTGAGGAGCTGCCGCCGGCACACCTCTGCCGGAGCTCCTGCCCGGGGCACGCCGCCTGCTTTATTTGCCTTAATTTCCTCCCCGGAGAGCCAGAACGGCGTTTGCGTCTCTGTCAGCCTGGTGGGTGTGTGCGGGTGCAGACCCTGCTCCCGTCCCCATAACCTGTCCCCATAACCCATAACCTGTCCCCATACCCTGTCCGTGCCCGTGCCGGCTCTGGTGAGCCCGCAGAAACCAGCACCTGCACTGTCGACTCTGCAACGTGCCCCAAACCGCCGCCAGCTCCCCTTCCCGCGCCGGCTCATCGTCCCCACACAGGCAGCCGCAGCAGGCTCCTCTGGGGACAGAGGGGTTGGGGGGTCGAGCAGGGTCCCCACGGTCCCCCAACGGGGCAGTCCTGGCTGTCTGCCCGGGCCGCAGAGCTGGCCCTAAAGTGTGGGGCTGGCACCCCGCACCCAGGATGGCTCCGGGCAACCTGTGGACCTCTGAGTGCCGGAGAGAGCTGTGCCCGAGCTGGTGGGGAGTTCGCTGCCTGTCCCCGGCACCGTAACCTCCTAACGTGTGAGCTGTGACACCGGGACTGTGTCACCTTCGGCTGCGCTCGCCGCCTTGGCGCAGGGAGGGCATCGGTGCCTGGAGAAAGCCCACTCGTGCCCTGGCACAGCTCCGGGTCCGGCAGCGCTCCTGCCACCCAGCCCTGCTCTGGGGACCCTCAGGGCAGCGACATCCCCTGGCAGGGCGACTGCGAACCCACAGCCTGGGGGGCTGCAGCGGGTCGGCTGGGCTGAGCCCCACGGACTGCTGTCCCCGTGCCAGCAGGAGGGACTCCGGCAGCTTTTCATGGAACCACAGAATCACAGAATGGTTTGGGTGGGAAGGGACCTTCAAAGGCCATTGAGCAGGGACAGGGCAGGGACACCTCCCCCCAGCCCAGGTTGCTCCCAGCCCCGTCCAACCTGGCCTTGGACACCTCCAGGGATGGGGCAGCCACAGCTGCTGGGGGCAACCTGCGCCAGGGGCTCACC
>VZSZ01007521.1:66617-78017 GCA_013398815.1 Ibidorhyncha struthersii
GACTCAATGGCCTTTGAAGGTCCCTTCAACCCAAACCATTCTGTGATTCTATGGTAAGTGACATCCAAGAGTCTCCATTTAGAGAGGTCCTTCCAGAGGGTGAGTCTCTGACCTTGAACACCCCTCCCAGCAGCCTGGACTAAAACCCAGGCTCCTTCCTCATTACAGCCATTGGTTCCGTGGGGAGGTCCCGTTTGGAGGAGGAGACCCGGATGCCTGCCAGCTCTGCCAGCCCAGCAGCAGGCAGCTCAGCTCCCCAGGGCTGAGCACCCACCTCCAGCCTCAGCGGGGGCCGAGCATGGTCCCGCGGACTGGATCCAACACAGCAGAGCTTCGCAGGGGCTCCAGCACCGGTGCTCAGCGGACGCATGGACATACCCCTGCCTATGGCGCACCCATCCCCAGGTGCTCGCTCTCCCTCAGGCAGAAATCATGACTGCACAACGCACTGGGCATTTACCAGCTCTTGGTCCGTCCAGCCCCAGAGGATGCAGCCAGTCTCCCTGCCACCAGACAAGGTCGATCTAATCCTGGTGCGATTATCCAATACGTCTCCGGTCCTCTCAGCCCCTTCCCAGGGTCCTCGCCCTCGCTGGCAGGGAGCCCTCCGCTCCCATAGCCTAACCCGAATCGCTCTCGGGCTTTGGTGCAATGGAGACCCCCTTCCTGCAGCATCTTGAGGACCACTAACATTTCTGCAGAGCAGGAACACTCCATAAGCCTCAAAACTCAAAGCCTGCGTACAAGCAAACCTGTAATCTACTCCAAGAAAGCTGCAGTGGGATTTATTTTCTTGCAGCACAGAAAAACAGCAAAAAAGCACCTCCTGGCAGAGGCCAGCGAAGGCCGAGGAAATTCCCACCAGCTCCTGGGTTGTGGGCAAGGTCTGACCGGCAACATCCCGGCACTAGCCCGGTGCTCGCGGGTGGCTGCTCGTTCCCGGCAGAGCCGCTGCGGGATTCCCGCTCCCCTCAACCTCCCTGAGGTTTCGGCTCCCAGCCCGCAGCTCCAGGCTCTGCCGCTCCGTGAGAAGAGCTGAAAAGCCCGGAGTGCGTGCAGGGGGTTAGCCCCCGAGCGAGCAGGGGCACGGCAGACGGTTAAAGCTGCTCATTCACAAGGTTTGCTTTTTCCACAGTGTCCTACAGACACTTCCTTCCACCCCAACAAAAGCCCGTGTCTTCCAGCCTCCCCTTCCTGCCAAGCTATCATATTCACCTTTACCATCTCTCTTTGGCATTTAAATATCATGAAGACTTAGAATTCAAAACGCGTACAGGAAATTACTTTGATATTGTAACCAGCTCCTGGGACAAGGCTGGAATTTCACATCCCGGCAGCTCTGTGTGTTGGACAAAGACCGTTCCCCCTCCATCGACCAGCAATGACTTCACGGACACGCAGCCACAGCTGCCTGCTCGCACCCGAGCACAGCTGGAGCAGAACCAGGGCTCCAGGCAGAACCACGCACCGTTCCCTGCCCCTCCAGTGAGTCCCCAGAGATTTCTGGCAGGTGCCGGTATGACGCAGCCCCTCTCCCCAAAAGCAGGGAATGGCACCAGGGACTCACGGCTGCGATGGACAGGCAGGACAGGGCTCCTCTGTGCGACACTTGCGAGAGCATAGAACAGGAGCACAGAATGATTTGGGTTGAAGAGACCTTCAAAGGCCATCGAGTCCCCCCCTGCCCTGGGCAGGGACACCTCCCCCCAGCCCAGGTTGCTCCCAGCCCCATCCAACCTGGCCTGGAACACCTCCAGGGATGGGGCAGCCACAGCTTCTCAGGGAAACCTGGGTCAGTGTCTCATCACTTTCACAGTCAACAATTTCCTCCTTGTATCTCATCTCCATCTCCCCTCTGTCAGTGTCAAACCGTCCCCCCTCGTCCCACGGCTCCCCTCCCTGACCCAGAGTCCCTCCCCAGCTCTCCTGGAGCCCCTTTAGGCACTGGAAGGGGCTCGGAGGTCTCCGCGGAGCCTTCTCTTCCCCAGGCTGACCCCCCCCAACTCTCCCAGCCTGTCCTCCCAGCAGAGGGGCTCCAGCCCTCCCAGCATCTCGGGGGCCTCCTCTGGCCCCGCTCCACCAGGGCCATGTCTCTCCGGTGCTGAGGCCCCCGAGCTGGAGGCAGCACTGCAGGGGGGTCTCCCCAGAGCGCAGCAGAGGGGCACAACCCCCCCCTCGCCCTGCTGGCCACGCTGCTGGGGATGCAGCCCGGGATGCCGGGGGCTCGCCGGGCTGCCGGCGCACGTTGCCGGCTCGTGGCCAGCGTGTCCCCCCCAGCACCCCCAACCCCCCTGGGCAGGGCTGCTCCCCATCCCTCCATCCCCAGCCTGTGCTGGGAGCGGGGGCTGCCCCCACCCCGGAGCAGGACCCTGCGCTTGGCCTGGCTGAGCCCATGAGGTCTCTGACACCCACCTCCCAGCTGTGGGATGAGCAGTCCCCCAGCCCCTCTCCTGCAGCCCCGGGGAGCGGCTCTGCCCGAGGCTGGCTCCCTCCTGCTGATCGAGGTGGCCATCTTGGTCCTGGGCTCTGCTGGGTGAAGCTGGCCAGGACTACCCCAGAAGGGCTCTCTCGCGGGTCCAAGCCCACAGCTTGCATCGCCGAGGCCAGTCCGAATGCNNNNGGTGGTGCTCAGCTTCACCCCCTCAGGTCCACAGCCGGTGGGTCACACATGGCGCGTGTCCTCAAGAAGGGAATAAGGCTCCTTCAGTGCCGCTCCCCAGACGTGGGCAGCACGGAGGGACTGTGTTGGGTTTCTTAGCACTGTTTCTCAAAGCTCCACTTGATCCTGGGCCTGTAGCTACAGGACAAGGGGGAACAGTTTGACACTGACAGAGGGGAGATGGAGATGAGATATGAGGAAGAAACTCTTGACTGTGCGGGCGGTGAGCCCCTGGGGCAGGTTGCCCCGAGAAGCTGTGGCTGCCCCATCCCTGGAGGTGTTCCAGGCCAGGTTGGACGGGGCTGGGAGCAACCTGGGCTGGGGGGAGGTGTCCCTGCCCAGGGCAGGGGGGGACTCGATGGCTGTTGAAGGTCGCTTCAACCCAAACCGTTCCATGACTCTGTGAAGAGTTGCTGGTTCCTACCGATCTCCTGGCTGCCACATGGGCGTTTCTCACAACGAGGGCCTGGGGACTCTCACACCCTGACAGTTCGCCCGCGGGATCGACAGTCACTTTGCTGCCGCAGGGAACACCCAGACAGGAGCCTGGGGAGGCACGTGGGCTCCTCCAGCCCCAGCCCCGCTCCACGGATGGAGCAGCGTTCCCGGCAGGACTTCAGCAGGTTCTGGTTTGCGTCCCCAATGCTGTTTGGAGTCCAGACGTTTTTGGACGAAGAGCAGTCGTTTCTGGCTCCTGCGGCTCCTTGCCTGGGAGGCAACCAGTTGCTGCGAGTTTCCTTCAGTACTCCCCGTGTTATGGCACAGGGTCTGGCCGGGATTTGCCCGTGTCTCTCTTCCAGGAGTCGTTAAGGGGGAAGAGCATGACAAGAACAGACAGTTCTGGCTGCAGGAGCCCAAAGCCACAAAGGCAGCATGAGTGTCCGCTCCCGGTGGGAGGATCTACATGAAGCCATCCTGGACCACGGCCACAAAACACCCCAGGGGATGGGGACAAGTGCCACAAGCTCAGGGAGCGACACCACCAGCACCAGAATGGCCACAGGGCAACCCACGATCGGCCTTAACCAACCTGCTCCTCCAACACATCGGGTTCGTTCCATTTTATTCTAACATGTGGTCTAAATAAAACACGAATCAGACAGCAGCGCTGCCATCCAGCATAACAACCTGTTTCCACTCATTACATCTCCCCGCTGGAGAGGTCACCCTGCGCCTGAGCAGCCGCTTTCTGAGATGACGACGGGGCCCACCACGATACAGCGGCAGATGGGGGACACCACTCAGTGTCCCCAGTGCTGCCATTCCAGTCACTCCACTCGGGGCAAGGAAACGGCTTTTCTTCACCGCTGGGATTTGACAAATGAACTGCCGAGTGATGCTAGAGCCCTTTAGCTCGCTGCTGCTTTGTCTGCTGTCTCTATGTGCTCCTCCAGGATGGTTTTTCCCCCCCTTAGACTAATAATAGCCTGTAAAAAACCCAAGTCTGGAAAGCCACAAGAGGATGGAACTGCAAATCAGGGCAGAGCGTCCTCCCCGCGGGCCGACCCAAGCTCCAGAGGAACCTTTAGACATTTTGCCGGTGGAGGGAGCAAGCAGGTGGCTGCAGAAGCAGCTCCTGAGAAGAGCTCCTGCCCTCCGACCACCACGGTGAGCGCTGTCATTGCTGCCTCAGATGACGGTTTAACCCCACCATCCCCATCAACTTAAAGCGCTTCAGAGCAAACGCGGGTACCGCTCATCAGCCGGACCGTTTGCTGCAGGACGAGGGTACCTGCGCGCACAGCGCCGGGGCTGTGCCACGGCGGACACACTGCCAGAAGCTGGGCTGAAGGCCAAGGGGCACCAGTGCTGTTTCAGACACCAAATCCAGAGCAGGCAGCAAGCCACATGGCTGGCCGGGGTGGCCGATGCGCGTTGGCACCCGGAGCAGCTCCACGAGGGTCCCCAGGCAGGCTGGGTCGCTGTCTGCGGGAGGAGCGGGGCCGTTTGCACCTTATTCACAGCTGCGGCACCGAGGGAGGCTGAAGAGACAAGCCCTGGTCCTTTCCCCTACAGACCCGAGGTAGTCTGCAGGTGCAGCAGAGAAGAGCAACCCCTCAGTGCTCCCGCAGGAGAGCGGGGCACGGGCAGAGGCAGAAGAACCAGCACTCGGCACCAACCCAGCGCGATGCCCGCAAGAAGCTGGAGACCTGCATACATCAACAGGACCCGTTCACCGGGCCGGCAGCCCCACCGCACCACGGGTGTCCTGGAGGGATGGGACAATCCCACAGCTCGCCTAACGCGGGCTCTGCCTTTGCAGCGTCCCACCTCGCCCGGCACAACGGCTCTGCTGGAAACGTCCAGGAGCTGACGATGCTCTGCAAGTCGGCCAGCGCTGCGCTCGCAGGCTCAGAGCGACACCGACCGATAGCGTGCGCAGGACGTGGACCCTGCGCGGGACATGGACCCCATGTGGGACGTGGACTCTGTACACCCAGACCCGGCAGAGGGATGCAGCGGTCTCCTCTTCCTCTGCGGCCAGGGGAAGGTCTCGCTTGCAGAGGCCCTTTCAGCACCCTCACTTTCTAAAGAGGAAGATTTTTCTAAAGAAGGAACATTTTTTTCAACACCACTCTTCTAAAATCCAGAAGAGCCAGCCCTGGGGAGAGGCCAGGACCTGAGCACACCTTTTAAAGCACTGCTGATCGCACCCTGCCAGGCCGGGTGGCCCATGGGCTGTTGGTGTCACAGGCGGGTGGCATAGCACCCCGCTGCCCACCCGGCACAACGCCACTCGATGCAGCTATTCTTTACCCTGAGGGCGGTGAGCCTCTGGGGCAGGTTGCCCGGAGAAGCTGTGGCTGCCCCATCCCTGGAGGTGTTCAAGGCCAGGTTGGACGGGGCTGGGAGCAGCCTGGGCTGGGGGGAGGTGTCCCTGCCTTCCATAGAATCATAGACTCATCAGAACTCTAACGAGTCTATGATTTGAAGGCACTCGCCACAACCAGGCGGGTGGCACAGCAGCCGGAGAGCAGCTGTTTGGGACCCAAGTCCTCCCCCAGACCCCTGGGTCTCCTCAGCGATGAGGGACACCACGGGCTGGAAGCACTGCAGGAGGACAAGCCAGATGCGGTGGCTCGGCACCGTCTCAGGAAGACGGCTTCGTGGCCTGGCTCTGTTCGCTCAACGGGCAGCAATTCGGCGTGACCGAGACACGCTGCAGCCATCGACATGACAAAGCCAATAAAGTTTGCTCTTTCCAACTTCCCCTCCTCATCCTTCATGGAAGCGGAGCCGTCCTCCCTCCCCAAGAAATGCTCATCCACCCCCGCCGTGCCCAGCGAGCCCCCGGGGACGCATCGAGACCCGCTCCTGAGAGCCAGCCGGGCTTTTTGGGGAGGCTGCGGCAGTAACCCAATCCAGCAGGGCTCTGGCACCGGGGCTGCCCGAGCTCAGAAAAGCACTTCTTTCACTGCGTCTGCCGTAGGCGGCTGATTTAATGCTTCCCAATTTAGAGATTGTGTTCTGCAGAAGAAAACACACCAAAAAAAAAACCCAAAAACCCAAACCAAAAAACCCCAAACCCCAGAGCCCCAACCGCACCAGAGGTCAGGCCGTCATACCTAAGGCATTATGGCCCGGGTGTTATTACCCAGCCGTCGGATTAGAGACGCTCTTGTGTTTGTACAAACAAAAAAAAAAATGAGTTCCACATGGCAGGTAGGCGCGTTCCCTCCGCCCCGGCTCCGCCATACCTGCAGGGATGGAGGCTCCGGGGAGCCGGGCCGTGGCTGCTGCTCCTCCTCTCCCTGCTCTGCAGGTTCTTCGGTAGCTGAACACCCACGGTGCAGCTGAGGCGCAGCAGGAGAGTCACAAACAACGGCGGGTAGAGTCCCAGCACTGCCGCCCCAGACTCCGGAGCAGACATGATCTCATACAAAGCACATGTGGCCTGGAGAGAGAGCGAACGCGCGGGAGACGAGGATTAGGGGGGGATCTCCCACACCACGCTGATATCTGTTAGTAAATAACCCAACGAGGCAGCGAGAGGAGTTGTGTGGGGTTTTTTTCCTCCTTCCTGCAACACCAAGTTGAACAAAGCTTCGGCGTCTACCCGCAGCACAAGCTCCCCGTATCCTACACGCAGTTCGGACGGAGCTCCGGCTGCTATTAAAAGCGCCGCTCCTCAGGAAAGCTGGATGTTTGCAGCTGGGGGAGGATGGAAGCTGTACCTGGGGAAGGAGAGCAGACCCGAGGACTGGGGTTTTACAGGCAGGAAGACGACGCGCACACAGAGCCCTTTGCAGAGCCCTATTCTGGCCAATTTACAAAGCCGTAATTACACGGCACAATATCGAGGGGTGTTAAAAACAGAGCGAGGAGGGGAGGAGGGTTTGCTTTCAGTGCGGCTGATTCTGTACCATCTGCATTTGGTCCTTCAGAGGAGGAGGAGGAAATTTTCACAGCTGCTTTACCGCTCAGAAAGCTGCCAAGCTGGGTTTATTTTTTTCTGAAGGGATAAAATGCAAAGTGGTCTCCCTTGAGGATGGACACCTGAGAGGCTTTTTACGAGCCGGTGGATTAGCTCTAATAGGCATTACACAGCGACGCGTTATTTCCAGAGTCCGCGCCTGGCACAATCCCCCCCCCATTCCCCCGAGCCAAGGAAATGAAAGAAAGCATTGCAGGTGTCGGTGTGGGGAACGGCATCCTCCATGGGGCCAGGGCGGCAGCGGGAGGGACACTTACGGCCAGGGGCAGAGGGGTGGCGACGCGCTCGGATCCGCTCCCCAGCAGTGGGAAGCCCTTGCTCTCCTTGTACGGGACGTCCCTGTTGACCTTCTCCAGGAGCTGCTCCAGGATCTGCGAGGTGAGGGTGGGCTCGGTGGCCAGGGACCTCCACATGGCGCACATGTGGCTAGAGGAGGAAAAGGAGGAGAGCACTGCTTTGGCACCGGCTGCCATCGTTAACTACTCCCTCGTTTGAGGGATGACAAGCCAGCGCAGAGTGGGAGCCTGCGAGGCCAAGTCCCGGCGGGAGAACCGTCCTGGGTGGCTCACGGGAGCTGCATGCCGGGGGAGGCGGGATGGCGGCCCCCTGCGACAGCGGAGGCTGTGCCGTGCCATCCTCACCCAGCGGCTGCTCTCGGAGAGCACCCAGAGCCACCCCGCACCCCCAAAACCTCTCAGCTCCCCTGACAGCAGCAGCCAGAGCGCTCCTGCCTTGCCCCTGCGCTTCTCGAGCCCACCTGCCACGGTAGGAACGGGGCAGCAGTTACGGTACGAGGAGGAGGAGAACATCTCAGCAGCTTTGGGGCAGGTGGGCTGCCCCGTAAAGCAGCGCCGATCACCCCAGCCGCGCTCGGCTCCGCGGGGCCGGCTTTGCTCGCTGCCGCTGCCAGCGCCTCTAAGCCCAGCAAGCCCCTCGCAAGGCAGCTCCGGCGGCAAGCGGCCACGCTGAGCCTTAAGCGCGCAAAGGAAATTCCAGCGGGGTCTGATTACTGGCGTAAGGAGCCAAAAGATTATCTGCAGCTTAGGCGCAAGCTGCTCCAAAGCCCGGGCACCGGGCCACCGGGGCAGAACCTGTCGAAGGGCAGGGCGCTGCCCAGCAGGCTGGAGACCACCACGCTCTTGTGCTGCGAGGCCAGGATATAAACCGTCTGCTGGGCCGCCTTCCGGATGTGCTCCTCGTCCACCTCCTCCAGCTTGCTGTGGATGATGCTCATGATGTCGGGCACCTGAGGGAAGAGGAGGTGGTGGCATCCAGCTGAGGGCCCAGCACTTGGGGTCACCCTCAGACAGTCCCCGCAGCTGGGACATGCGCGTCCCTTCCCCTCCATCACGGCCCGGGCAGGTAACGGGACTTCGGAAGACAACATGGGTGGGCAGAACGTCACACAGGGCAGTTTATCTTCCCAGCTGAGGGAAGTCTCTCTGCTCTCCGGGTGTGTGCAGAACCACAGAGCTCTCTGGAAGTCACGGATCCTTCCCCGCCCAGGATGAGGCTGGAGGGTATTCCCAGGGCAAAGAGGACCCAGCAAGGACACCCTCCACCCCCCGGCCTGCTGGCAAGGAGCTCACGCTAAGCCCCAGCCTCGACACGGGTGCGGCGAGAGGAGCTCAGCGAGCGAGTTCCGAAGAGGAACTCAAGCTGAACGCAGGGAGACACCTCGGCACTCGCCGCGAGCTGTAAAACGCACGTTAAGGCAAAGAGGAAGTTCACGCGCAGACCAGGCCTGGCAGCAAATTCCCGAGATTAAGTGCAGAGCAGCCGAGCGCTCCGTCCCCAGCTGCGCTCCGGTCTGCCCCACCGACTCCGGGGCTTAGCATCAGTTCAGATTTCAGGATCTGGGCTGGCCTGGCTCTGACCAAAAGGTGAGTCATGTAAGCTGGAGCAATCCCATGTAGAATAGAGGCTAATAGGTAGCGAGTGGGACTGTAGCAGAAGCTCGAGCACAAAAGAGAGCCCAAGGAGTAGCTAGAGCCCTGGTGTTTCCAATTACCGCAGGAGAAAGGGGGAGCTTAGCCCTAAAGGTAGCGGATTAGACAAAAAAAAGCCTTCTGTGTCCAGCACCTCTAAGCCCTGCAAGCATTCAGACTGGCTTCCCAGCCAGGAACCCCGGGCTCCCCCAGAGCTTGCGAAGGTTTCGCAGGGAGCCTGAGCCCTTCTGGTAAAGTGAGCTCCTCTGAACTCCTCAACCCGAGCAAGAGCCAGACCGGAGCCGACCTCGCCAGCAGCCGCCGCCGCCGCCTACCACACAGCAGCCTTCCCCGACCGCGAGGACGGAGGAGAGCGCGCGAGCGCACGTGCCCGCAGGAAACGAGGAAGGTCAGGAGGGACAGCCCCCAAAACCTTTGGGTCAAGCGTTCCCCTGGCCAGAAGTCCAACAGTCGATACAGAGTCCCTGCAGACAGGGCTTAAATGCCTCTTTCTTCCGTCAGCGCTGCATCCCTCCCTGTGCTGGGCATCACACTCCGGCCAAGGGCTGGCCCCTTACGGGAGCATCCCTGCCTGTGCCGGAGAAGCCCGTCACCCCCAGCAAACCAGCAGCTGCAAGCGGGAAATTATCAGGCTACGCACGTGGAAGAAAGGGAAGCAGCAGGACCCAGCTGGAGCTGCCTCTCCGGGGCTGCGTTTGGACCACGGAGGCCGTGCCGAGGCCAAGCAGCAGCTTACCTTCTCCTGCAAGACGCCTCCGCGCTCCTTGAGGAGGGAGTTGATGATGACGGTGGCTGCTCGGGAACAGTTCTTATCGGGGTCCGCCAGCCCCTCAAACATGGCGAGCAGGAGGCTCATCAGCTGGTCTGGAGGGACACGCTTCCCGATCACCTAGGGAGAGGGCGAGCAGAGGTAAGCAACGCGTTGTTGTCACTCTCTGAAGAGAGTGGTCCCCTCGGCGGAACCGGCACAGCTTGGATGAAGGGCCCCCCGCGCAGCTTCCCCAGGGGCAGGACACTGCTCCTCGGCTGGGTGCCCTGCAGGAGCATCAGCCAGGAGCCCAGATTGGTGGTCACGGAGGGGAGCAAGGGCCAGGCCGCAGCCCCAAAGGAGGCAAAAGGCCACCTGCCCCATGCTGGTGGCCAGCATGGCTGGATAACTTGGGACTGTCTTGGGGCAACACAACCAAGCCGTTAACTCCACTCTGGCGACCACCCAACAGCTGGGAGGACGCTCCCCCAGGTCCCGTCGTGCTCTCCAGACCTGAGGGTGGAACAAGCTGCTCGGTAGAGAAGTTAGTAGGGGGAATGTCCATTAGAACCACAACATTTGGGCAACGGTAGCTTGTCCAGGACAAAAATTTACTACCAGCTTCTCTACAGCTCCAAGTCCCTCTGGAGCAACACTTGCAGAGCTCCAGAAGGGCCCCAGGCACGTCCTGTCGGGCTGAGCTGGACCACCTCCACCACGGCTTTAGATGACAAGGACAGAAACCATTTGCATTATCGACAGCAAAGTTTGCGACACCAGCGCTGGGAGCGCAGATGGCTGAGGAGTTCAAGCTGCCCATCAGAGCCCTGACCAGAGGCACCGAGGCACAGCACAGCCAGCCGTCCCCGCTGGTGCCCACTGCACCCCTAGAGTGTCCGCACAGCTGTCCTCCTTGGGGCCCTCATGCCCGAAGAGGTGACCAGCAGCTTCCCAGTATGGGTGAACTGCTCTAAGCATCCCCTGGCCAGGCCAGGAGGACTCTCCATCTGGAACAGAGAAGACTGCAGTGGTTTGTTTGCTGGTACAAGACTGGGGGCCCCCAGCATCCCCCAGAGCATGTGGCTGGTCAGAACGGACGAGGCATCAAGTCCTCCGCAGCTCCCACTCCCCAGCACCACCACCCTGCAAAGACCAAGGCTGTGCTGGACTTCCCTCCACCTTACCATGGCAATGTTGTTGCAGGTATGGAAGAGAACGGTGAAGTTCGGCTCCTCCAGGCCTTTCTTCAGAGCTTTCAGGCCCTCCACCATCTCATCTCTGTGATCCCGGGCGAAACCTGGATTCAAAGGCAGCATTCAGTGGACAGCATTTCTCATATTTTACACCCAAAACAGACCTTCACATACTGCAGAGAGATGGGTTTTACTCAAGAGCTGGCCTAGCTTTCAGGAACCACAGAATCACCGAAGGGTTTGGGTTGAAGGGACCTTCAAAGGCCATTGAGTCCCCCCCTGCCCTGGGCAGGGACACCTCCCCCCAGCCCAGGCTGCTCCCAGCCCCGTCCAACCTGGCCTTGAACACCTCCAGGGATGGGGCAGCCACAGCTTCTCGGGGCAACCTGCCCCAGGGGCTCACCACCCACACAGGA
>VZSZ01007522.1:0-26959 GCA_013398815.1 Ibidorhyncha struthersii
TCTGCCCCCAACCTTTACATCCTCCACCAGTCCCTCTTTGTGCAAAAGGATAAAGAGATATGGGCTCAAGGCCTGCTCCCTGTTATTGCCCACGTGCAAGGTCAGATGGTTTTCTAACCAGGATGTAGGTTTTTTGTGAAGCTTTTCCTTAGGTGTCTACTTCTCCCAGTAACTGTGCATGAGAACTGGCTGGCTAGTGGCCATGAAATGTACCAAACGGGCACACAGAAGCTCAGGGAGTAGCACAAAGTGCAGCGCTGTGGTGTGGCTCTCCGAGCCAGGAGCACTACCTCTCCCAAATCGCACAAGCGTCCATGCCTGTGTTAGCTTCAAGTACTTTAAACAAGCTTGACTCCCTCTTCTTTGTAACGCAGTGCAGTTAGAAGTGAAGTGAATTAAATCAGTGTATACTTTGCACCGCTAGGTAAGCTAATTCAAACAACTGAATGGGGCTAGAAAGCATTATCAGGTACTAGAAGCCATTACTGCTTCAGGATAGTACCAAAATACATTATACATGCCCAGCTGTGCACAAAACTTCATCTTTGGAACTTAACTGATGTTTTCAACCCCCCCAAAAAGTGTTGCACTAAACAAGTTAGAGCATAGTGGAAGTTGTAATACACTCTGTTTGATCTCCCATTTAATGTAATGAGGCTTCCCTGAAAAAAAAAGCGAAAAAAAAAAAGATTAATCAAAATCCTATGTGAATTTATTTATGGATCACAAAAAATGTTTCTAGAATATCCAAGACATGGTCGAGGGATAAAGTTAGATGAAGTTAGGATTTATCTCGATTACCTAACCTGGCATTAAAATCCTCTCCACTGATCAGCAAACAGAGGGATAAAAAGATTTCAGACACATTATGTAGGTCTGGAATAATTCCCAGTACGAGTTCCTATAAGAAGAGGAACTGTGGGAGGAATACAAATATTAATCAGAAGAAAAGGTTCTAAATTGGGAAACTGCTCTGGCAATGAGACAAAAGTCTAAGTCATTAGTGTAACAACCTCTAATCCCTATCAGAGCAGCCAGTCTCATGACAGAGATGGACATTGAAATGGCTTTCTCCATAAATATTTCAGTTTTGATTAATTCTAACATTCTGCATCTGGACGTAACAAATATGTTGTGAAATATATCATGAAAAAACAGAGACATTTGGCTGAACAATCCAAAACCATGTAGAAAACTCATTTTCTAGGAAAAGGAGAAACAAATTTTAAAGCTGTTTTCTTGTTAACTCGATGCAGAAAATTCCCCAGTGTCCAACTCTTCAAAATAACTTCTCCCCAAAAAGCAGCCTATCTAGTTAAGTCCAGAACCATGCTACCATTTCGACCCTGATTTCCATTGCCAACTCTCTGACAGGCACCAAAATACCTTATTAAACTTTTCCAGGGATAGCCGTTCTGATTTATAAAAAATAAGTAAATATTTTCTAGGTCAGAAATGCCAGGAACAGTCCTGCAGTCACAGAATTCAAACAGAGCATCAGGCAGTAAGCTCAAAGTCCTGCTATGGTGACAAGTACTCATGTAAAGCAGATCATCCCTATCCAGAGACTGAAGAACATACATATGCATACCAAAGCTCTGAGATTACTCCGAGCACTCTCTTTTTTGTGTGTAATTACAAATCTTTTCCTTTCAGAGGCTGTGCCAGCCTAAGAAGCTCCTGTGACAGCCCCATGGTTATGACAGTACAACTGTGTTGGGGCTACATACAAAAGCAGATCAAGGTGGATCCCGGGTAAGAATAGCCCTGTTTTGGGAAAAGTATTTTTCAGGCAGCCCCATTGTCTGCCCCAGATTCCTGGGCAGTCTCACCGCTGTCCTGGGTTGAGCAACACAGGATTAATTTATCTTTCAGTAATTTTACTTTTGGGTAAGGTCTCTTCTAATGCTTGGAAAAAGTGCAATTTTAGAAAACTCTAGTGTCTGAATTTGTGAAAATATGTACTTTATAGCCAGCTACGGTGTGTGGGTTTCAAGGTCTCGGTGTTCTCGAGCTCACCAGGTGCGGGAAGGAGGGGAAGCAAGACCCTGACACTTGACCCAAGCTGGCCAACAGGATTATTTCATACCATGAACGTCACATTCAATATAAATTAGAAAGTTTGCTGAGGAGTACTCTCTCTTCCTCGATGGCTGCAATCCTGAGAACTTCTTGCCGGAGCTCTGAGCCCTTCCCTTCCTCTTGAAGCTGCAGCGCTCGCAGTGTCACACATTTGCTGTCCCACGTTGGGAGTGCACAGCTTCAACTGATAGAATCATAGAAACATAGAACCATTACGGCTGGAAAAGACCTTTACGATCATCAAGTTCAACGGTTATCTAGCTCTTCCAGGCCCACTTCTAAACCTTGTCCCTGAGCACCATATCTAGATGGCTTTTAAATACACCCAAGGATGACGATTCAACCACTTCCCTGGGCAGCCTGCTCCAGTCTTTGATAACCCTTTCAGTGTAGAAGTTTTTCCTAACGTCTAACCTAAACCTCCCCTGCCGCAACTTGAGTCCGTTTCCTCTTGTCATATCAGTTGTAACTTGTGAGAAGAGACCAATGACCACCTCCCTAAACCCTCCTTTCCGGTAGTTGTAGAGAGCAATAAGGTCTCCCCTCAGCCTCCTTTTCTTCAGACTAAACAACCCCAAGTCCCTCAGCTGCTCCTCATAAGACTTATTCTCAAGACCCTTCACCAGCTTTGTTGCTCTTCTCTGGACCTTCTCCAGGGCCAAGTATAATCCTCATACATTTTATATTGGTATCAGGATCAATATTGGTTCTTTAGCATTATTAATGTTAATTATTTACTCTTATTCTATTAAATCTGTTTATATTTCAACTCTCGGGTTTCCTTGGTTTTCCCTGATTCCCCTTCCTGGGTGAGGAGAGGTCATCAGGCGATAGAATAATTGTCTGAACGACAATAAATTGTCGTGGGTTCCTCAAACCACAACAAACATGATCAAAACGGATTGGGGGCAGAAGGGGGTGCAAACTGCTAAAGTCTCACATGGGCATTGGAAGAAGTGCACTTAATCGTGGTCTTTGGTTAAGGTGCTTAATAAAGCAGGGGTTTCATGTAGGAGCGGGAGGCTGCAGTGTTTTTCTACCAGGCTCATGGACATGAGGCTCAGGCCCTTGGGTTGTTCTGGGAGAGGATGCTACTTCCCAAAGCCGCAACAGCAACTCCCACCAGGACTTGCACGTGCTTAGAGTAAGTTTCACTATGAGCTAATGAATGGTTCCCAACTATAAAAAAAGAGATCCCCAAAGTACTAACTGATTTTACCATGCTGCATCTCAGCACGCTTTACAATAAAGGATATAAAAGTTGCCATCAAATTTACCCTCACTTCTGATGTTATTATGGGCTTCTTACGTAATACTGAAGTGTATTTTAAAGACAGCTGCATTAGATTCCAATTTTGCTTTTAAATAGTGTTACCAATCTAATTAAATCATCATTCTCTGTGTTTGCACCCTGCCGATGAGCAATACTGCTTTGCAGAGTACTCCGAGTCCTTTTGAGGTCTGTGCAGCCAAATTCATGGCTACCTAAGCACGCAGAAAATACCTGCAACTGCTTAAGAGACAGGTGGAAATACTCTGGGGACAGCCAGTGGACTAACTCAAAACAGAGACAAGTATTTCTCTAAAGCACAAAACGAATGATGAAAATATATCCAAACAAAATGGAAAATAAAAGCAGGATTGAAAGAGGAAAGTTTGGGACGGCTATACATGGCTTTATACTAAACTAAACTTACCTACAGTGGTAGCCACACTCATAACTCCATTCTACCCCATACTGGAGGGCTGGAGATGTTCTCCAGCCTTACTCTCCACAGCCCTGCTTATCCTGTCAGCTGTTCCTCTGAGACAATACATCCAAACTGACCATGTTTGGGTCATTACTGATTGCATTCAGGATCCCATCTGCAACTTCAGTAATGAGTGAAATACCGCTGGTCAGAAAGTTTGGACAGAGAGAGATAACCTGAGCTGAATGTGGTAGCAACCACTAGAGCATTGCTCTAGTAAAGACTAGATTCAGCAAGTGAATTCTAGTACCTACATTTCAAGCCCCAGGCAGCAGCGTAACCAGCCACAAGCCCTGGGAACAGCTGTACTGCTAGTGGTTTCCAGGATTTTCTTCATTCAGTCAACTCTGAGGTGCTGAAGACCGAACACTGCTTCTTGTTTCCATGTTCTGGACATTACCTATGCTAATGGCTATTGTTTTATGGCTATCACCAGTCTCCCTCCTTTTCTAAAATTTCTGCACAGGATTTCTCTCCCTCCCTTTCCCTCTTCTTTCCGCAAAGTCTACGCTGGAGTATACACCACAATTTCTACTCCTGAGATCCCAGTTGTGGTTCTCTCTTCATGGTGTCCTACTGACCACAAGAACAGCTGTTGGTGGGGTGCACACCAGGTTCTCACTTCACAGTCTCTGTTCTAGCCTAGAAATTGCGTTTATTGTCCTACTTAGCTGCCTCAGAGTCCTTCCCATGTACCTCTACCTGGCTTTTGACAGCTGAATGAGCTTTCGTAATTCTGTTTGGCAGGACACTGGCTTCCCATCAGCCTTCCAGAAATTCTTAATTCATTTATACTTTTGACCTACACAACAGACTCTGGCAATAAGTTCTACAATTTAATTATATGTTACATGAGAATGTATGACTTTCTGGTTTAGACTTGATGCCTAATAATTTCGTGGGGTATCCTTAACTCCTCCTTTTCTTAAAAAGGATAGCCATCCCCTCCTCCATCATTTCCTAGCTAGCTAGCAGATCTCTGTTCCATGCCTGACTATTTTCTCTGTTCTGATATGAAAACCATTCTGTCCTCATCCACTTTCTGTGGGTGGAACTCAGATTAAAAAGCTTTGATTTCGTGCTGGAGTTTAGATATCTACCTCACAGATTGACACCTACAGGTAGAAACCTAAATTTAGGCGCCTAAATCTCTGAGCTAAATAACTCCCACCCATCCTTTTTAGTTCTATTTTATTCTTTATGAGACAGGATGAACAGAACTGTACATATTAATCAATATGTGGGTTTGCCAAACATTTATATAGTGACATAATCACATAATCATGTTTTTCTTTTCCTTTTTTCCTTTTCTAAAAATTTCTCACTTTCAGTTTGAATTTTTTATTGCTGTGGTCACTGCATCAATGTTTTCATAGAGTTATCCTACAGCAACTCCATTTCTGAGTGATAATAACACAACGTTCAATCCCTGATTGAGGAAGTATAATATATAATTGAATATGTATATTCTCAGACAAACTACTTTGCATTTATGAGCATTGACTTTCACATGCCATTTCTGACACAGTCACTCACCGCCACGAGAACCATCTGCCTCTCTTCTCAGGGTCAGATTTGACAATCTCAGCTAATTTTTTGTCATCCACAAACCTTGTCACTGCAGTATTCACACCCCTTTCCAAATCATTTACAGGGATATTGAAAAGCACAGGGCCTAAATCAAACAGTTGCGTGACTAAGCTGTAGAGCTCCTTTCACTAGGAAAACTGATCTTTTCTCCCGCTTTTTGTCCCATTTTGTCTCCATCTTATTTACTTACAAGAGGACATCTTATTATCTCAGCTTAACTACTTTAAGAGTCTTTGCAGAAAGACTTATTGACATTTGTTTGGAAGTCCGTACACACTTTATCAACTAGATCAGCCTTACCTACAAGCTTGTTGACGTCTTCAAAGAGTTCAAACAGATTTATGAGACATGGTCTCCTTCTGCAAGAACTGTAATGACTTTTTCCAAATAAATCACATTTATGAAATTGTCTACTGGTTTTCTTCTTTATTATTGTAGTTTTTACCCACTTATTCAGTTTGGAAGTGAGATTTACTGATGTGTGGTTTTCCACATTTGTCCTGGAGTCCTTTTTCTCAAGGCTGAAGACACATTTGCCACTTTCCATCCTTCTTGCAGTGTGGTCAACTTAAATGACACTTTTCATGCTACATTTAGCTTTCTCTTAATCTAGTGTTTGAGGTCTTTCAGAACTCTTGATTGAGTATCATCTTATCTTGGTGCTTTCTTACTGTTCATTTTATTGATTTCTTCCAAAATGTCCTCTGCTGAAACTTCATTTAGGGACAATTCCTCATGCTCTCCACTGCTTCACCACTAATGTACCCCTTCCCAGCCTTCCTCTATAATTTGTTCCCTATTATTACAGTTTCCTACCCTTCTGCCAAGTTTCTGAGGCATTTATTATGTCAATAACTTCCTCTAAAATCAGACATTCTAGTTCACCTCTTTTAGGCTTCAGAGTTGCAGCATTTGGATAGATATATTTCTACATTTTTTATTGATCTAGTTGCCCATTTTTCATGGGGCCTGCTTAGCTGGGACTTTAATTGCTGAGACCATTCTTTGCTATTTCCTTCCTCAATGTTATAGATTTCAGTTCCTTCCATTTTTCTAAATTACAAGAATTTTCTTATTTCTTTTGAAGGGGAGTCGCAATCTTGAACCATGTGCTGTTGCTTATTTGGTGAGTTTCCACAACTGTCAACTATAAAAATACCTCATTGCTTTTGAATGTTAAAACCTAGTTTGCAGTCTAGTTTCATATTGATTTATATAGCTTATCTGTCTTGTAAAAACTACCTCACCAACGACCGAGAATCTGCTTGTCTGGTACTGTGACAATTTATAACACTGTGATTCCTCTTTCAAAATTTCTTTCCTACTCATTCCTCTGCCACCAGTACTCACATCATTCACAACACCAGCTCCCTCCAGCACTAAGCATGGACACAAAAGTCCATCAAAGGCCTCAACAGCACTGCAAAAAATGAAACTTCCTCCCATGTTTTAATGAAACATTTCATTAACATCTCCCAGTATGAGACTTTTGTGATTGCTCACTCATGTTTAATTTTTTATTTTCTCTAATTCCCATGTCTTTACTGGCATGCTTCAGGCAGTCACTTACACCTTTTTTTTTAATATAGTTTGGTATTTGTTTCCTCTTTCTTAAATGCGGCACACAGCACTTGTTTCTTTTTATTTCACACTGTTGATTTCTGGATCACTTTCTCCAGTTTTTCAAGATTATCAGAACTCTGATCCTCACCTTTATCCTCTCACTTTATCCACAAATTTTATGAGTTTTTTGTTAAATCATACAGGTCACTATTTAAAAAAATGGATAGAACTGGGCCCAGGACATGCGCCAGCAGGACTCCAGTCAAAATAACCTCCCAGTCTGACAATGCACCATTGCCACCCACATTACAGTAATATCACATACCTTCTAAATGATGAACCTCAAGCTATGAACTGTGCAGGGCCTGCCAGGACAATGAATTTGGCTGTGGTCCTCCCTCACTCCTTTCCGGATCCAGGCTAGAGTCCACAGGGAGGAGGGCTGCCTGCTGGATGGACTATTTTGAGTACACTGCGGGCCATCTTTGCTGGGAGCCCACTTAGTGCCTCTGATCGTGGCAGTATGTGAATCTGTCTGCACATATGCAATAAATCTCATTGCCCCAGGAAGCGCTGGCTTTTCTATGCTTGCACAATACAGTTATGCATTAGAGAAAGGGCTGCAACATATGGTCTCTCCCTTATACAGAAACAAGGTAAGTATCTCACCCAGCCAGAAATACTGGGCACACTGATATAGACCATATTTCTTTAGTCTGCTTCTGAGAGAATCATGTGGAACAGTTTCAAAAGCTTTCCTAAAGCAAAATATGTCCCATCTGCTGCCTCCTCTTCATCTACTAGACATTATTTTCTCAGAGAAGGAAATTAGAGTAAGATTGCATGATTTATTCTTGGTAAATTTATGTCTTTTTTTTTTTCTTTTTTTCTTTTTATCTTCTATTTGCTTTAAATTGATCACGTAATATTTTTTCAGACTTATTTCTCGGAATAGGGGTCTCTAATTGCCTGATTTCTCTTTTTCAAAAAAAGTGTTTGCCTTTCTATAGTGCCCAGTGATCTTACCTGCCTTCCAAGAGCTTCCAGGGTAGTCACTAATGCTTCAGTAATTGCTTCAGCTACTGTCTTCATTGCCCGCATGGCTCTCTCAGCACATACTCAGAGCAGTTTGAGGCCAGAGCTTCTAATCTGGAGGAACAAAGAGAGAACAAATATAAGGCACAAAAAACAGTATAAAAGGGTGTGAGGATCTAGGCCAGGCTCAGACTGTTTGCTCTTCTATCGCCTCGGAGGAGGCTCAGCCTCCTCTCACAATGGGTAGTTTAGCATAGCATAGAATAGCATAGCACAGCACAGCCTAGTATTAACATAGCAGGAAGCTGCCTTCCAGCTGAGGAAAAGCAAGCTGACAACTCCAGGAAGGCTGTATCTGAAAACACATTCTCAGTTGAGAACTTTTGGTCTCCTGTGCTGATGTGAATTTAAATACCAGGAGCATACCGGCAGTCGTGCATGTGATGACAGAGATTTGCTGACTTGTAGGCAGAATATGAAGGGGTCTTTCATGAGACACCTAGGTGGATGTTAGAAAGTGCTGGGGAGGAGCATGAAGTCCTACTGCATGTCACAAATTTTAAAGGGAAATGCAAGCGAAGGATCCTGGAAGGCAAAGTCAGACTGCTGGCTAGAAGATTTAGCCCCAGGGTACTGTTGACAGTTTCTCTGAAATCCTTCCAGTTATACACACAACTCCAATTAGGCAGAGGGGAAGAAGACACTATCCGGAGGTGATGGTCTCCATCAAAAGTCAAAAGTGAAATCAGACTTTTCACAAGGAAAACATATATGATGTGTTTAATTAAAAGGGAGCTGAGGGAAATCTGTCATGAGCTAAGGCAAACAGATTGCTAAGGGTTGGTAAAACAAAAACACTGTGTATATCCAGCTAGTTCAGAGACAAAGCTTAGTACAGGGATAGGAACTGTTCCTAGGCGAAATTTTATTATATCAAAATGACATTGGGCTAAGAAGCTAAACAAAGGCGCCCTCCAAATTAAGAACTATAAATGCATGTATATAAAAACTTTTTTTTTAATTTAAATAAAAAAAAGCTAGATGAAGTAAAAGGTAATAAAATCAGATCTCGACACAGCAGAAAATAGTAAATCCCAGTGACAAGACCAACGGTATACCATAGTATGTACCCAGAAACTACACAGAAGAGAGTACAAGTATAAAAGTGAAAGATTTTTTTTTTTATATCAGAGAAAATGTTTTAAGGAATCTAGTCAGACTAAAATTCTTACTGGAAAAGACTATACACTGAAAGCGTCTGGCAGTAAGAATGTAAATATATGAGCAGAGTTATCCCATCAGTCACCAGAGAAAGAAGACTGAGTGCTTAAAGTTGAGAGGTGAAATACTAAACACGGGGACTTCTATTATTCATAAATAAATCGATATAATGGCACGCAGGAAAAAAACGGTTAGAGAACCAATTTATAGAAACACAGTATGACTGCTTTTCAGAACTATTAGATCCTGAACATCCAAGAAGAGAGGCTGCTCTCTACTTAATATTATGCAAGGTACAAGAGGAGTAAGTTCAAGAAGAGGCAGTCAATGAACCAACAGAGAATATGGGCTGCTCTTACAGAACAGAAAACTCTATCTTGGAGTGCAATGGTTATGACTTAGGAGGTCTTAATGGGCAAGGAGCTCCCCACAAATGCTCAAGGTAAAAGCATGATAAAATGGGAGAAGTGATTAGAAATAAGGAATCCATTCAACCTCTGGGTACAGCCTCATTGAAACCACTAGTATATCTAATTCTGATGTTCACATTTAAAGCTGTTGAAAGATTAGATTGGGGGCAGAAAAGAGCCATAAAAAAGTATATGAGGAGAGAAGAACATGTAACTGGGAAACTTAAACAGCTCAATTGTGGGGCGATTCAATAAATAGTTTCACAAGGGGAAAATATCAACCAACACTTTTTAATCTAGCAGAGACAGAAGAAAGACTAAGGGCTGAAAAATGAAAGTGATTCAAACCAGAAATGAAACACACATTTTTTAACAGCAGTGATGATTAAATTTGGGAACAAACTACCACCTGAAGTGATGGATTTTGCAACTCTTGACACCTGGAACATATGTTCCTGTGAAAAGTTCAAGTTTTGATAAATAAGAATTTTTTTTTCCCTGAAAAACAATTTTGTCAGAAAATTCTTAGCCAGTATTTGGGTTTCTTGTCCTCCTTAAAAGGATATAAGATGAGCCAGAGAAACAGCTTTGTACATTAAAAGTTGGTCAAAATGATAATTAAAAGCAGAATAATGGAATTCCTAGATAAGGAGTATGACATGGTAGGAGCTAATTATCACAGTGTCTGTAATGAAAATTTTGCATCACTAATATTTCAGAATTATTTGAACATATCTTTATAATAACGATCAAAAGGGAACTGCTTGACATAATCTACTTGAACATTCAAAAGCCTTCCAACAGTCTTTCTCAAGCAGGGCCCATTCCAGGAGAATCCTGCATGGCCCAATATTGTGGATGCTACAGAAATCCAAAGCACAGACCAACATGCAAAGACTACGCTAACAGCCAGAACACCGCCTAATATCACAAACAGGTATTTCACTACGAGCTTTGGCTTTCATGTGGAGGTGCTAAGTGACATTATTCCGAGTATAATTTTTGTAATTGCAATCGAGGCACAAAGAACTCTTGCATAAGTGCTTTTACTACACTACAGGAATGAAATATGACACATAAGGCACTGACAACTTGTAGAGCATCATTAAACACACCACCATCATTAACAAATGTGCCGAGGAAGGCTAGTATATCTGCATGTAATTCAAACAGAGGAGTTGGGCTTCACATTCTTTTTTTTTNGCTTACCCTGAGTCAATAGAATGTGAAGCATCACTGAAAAAATAATATCCTCCTGGGATTTCTCATTGGACTGAGAATTGTGGCACTTCTCAGTAAATGTCAGGCTTATCAGTGTTGTGAGTAAGCATCAGTTAGCTCTCAAACAAGCTGACTCTGTTCATTTTTCTCAGAACTGTATGTAATATTCTCCTGGCAAGGAACAGCTCTTTTAGTAGACTGCAGCACAAATTTGTAAAAGAAGCTCGCCTCAGCTCTGATCCAAAAACCAAGAGAGCTAAAAGAGATTAGATGGCTGTAGAAAAATCTGCTTTTTGACTACAAACCCTGGATAATTTGGAATTAAAAGGATAAAAGAAATACAAATTTCTCCTTTTCAGATCATAACAGACGGGCTAATTGTAAGAAAACTTTCTTCTTAATACTTGTTTACCTACTTCAAATTAAATCAGTAGCTCAAGTATATTTTTGACCTGTGAGTGGTTAATGACATCAATATTTGCAATACATTTTCATCCCTTTATAAAGATCCTTTCTTTATTTCCACCATGTAGCTTTTCTCTTTATATTGCTAGATGAGACCTAGAAGCATCGTGGTGAGATCTTCATTAGCATTCAAATAAAAATTCATTGTTTGCTTGTATAGTGGGGAGATGAGTTCAGCGTTCACTGTTCAGTGTTCACCGTTACCATCAGAAGTGTTTACATTCATATTTATGTTTCATTTTCTTTTGACAGAACATAACAAAGCACAAGAAAGGCCGTACTGGGTCAGATTGAAGGTTCCTCTACTGCAGCATCTGGTTTTCAATACAGATGCCTGGGGAAGGAGTTTAAGAACATACGATGCATGCAGCGGTGCTTTTATGGAATATTATTCTGTTTTCCAAAAATATGTGTCTTGGGACTTTTTGAGTCACAATCCTTGGTTTTACTGTTTAACAGGTTATGCTTTAACTTCTCTCCATTAACTTTCCCTGTTACCCCCGGAGCACAAGTAAACTTTGAGAATCCACAATATCCTGTGGCAAAGGATTTTACAGCTCAATTACAAGTTTTGTAAAGAACCATCAACCAGATCGAACTGATTTCTAGTTGTTGCTCTGGAAGAGACACTAAAGTGCCTTCTCAGTTCAGAGAGAACGCAGCGAGGGGGATGAAGGCGAGATTTATAAAATCATGATCACGGTAACAATAGGTGGATAGCGCAGACAGACAGACCACTGGACTAACCCGCTAGAGCATTTCTTATGTTGTTATGACTAGGTCATCTTAGTTGCATTTTCAGGACCCTTTCAAGAGGTCTAACAGATTTGTGACATGTGGTTTCTCGCTAGAAAAACGTTCCCTAAGATGTTGCGGTTTATCCATTTAATGATTTTTTTCTCGTAATTTCTACTCATTTGCTCAGTACAGACTCCAGCGTGACGGTCTGCAGTTCTCCACTTCGCTCCTGGGGACCTTCTCAGGGATTGTTGTCACATTTACCATCTTCCATCCCTCCTGCAGGGAGACTGATTTAAGTGACAGGTTACACACTATAGTAGCTCCATAACTGTATATGCGTTTTCCTTCAGAGCTCTTGAGTGATTACCATATGGTCTTGGCAATTTCTGACTCCTCATCTTATAAATTAGTCCTAAAATGCATTTTATTGTCATTTGAGACCGTTCCTTACACTTGTCCCCATAAGTTTGGATCTCGTGGGAGAATAACCTACCTCAACCACAGTAAGCACCAAAGCAAAGCTTTAGTTTACTGTTCAACAGCAGTTTTCGTCTCTTACAGTAATTCTTTTAAGACTGGTCATCTGTTGACCAAATCTCTGGAAAAGTACCTGATTCTGGCAATTTTGAAATATTTTTACTGGTATTTTTATCATTCATTTAGTGAGTTTGCACCTTAAAATTTTCCCTAGCCTGCCCTACAGATTTAGCTTCACAGTTAATGCTTTTTTCCCTGTTTTTTTTTTTTAATAGTTTCTTTATTTGCTCAGAAATCCCTGATTTTGAATACTTTCTCCCACTCTGCTGTTAGAATATTGCCTTTTTGGTCCCTTGTAGAATTATTTCACTTAGTGATATATTGCTCTGAGCTTCAGACAGGGTGTTTTTATCTAGTTTCTCATCTTCTGCATCCTTATAGCAGCTGCTTTTAATTTCCTTTTAAGAAGCTCCCGCACTTTTGAATAGGTGACATTTTTAAGTTAGGTATTACTGTGAGGAAGTTGTGGGGGAAAATCAAATAATCCTAAGACGATCTGTCATGAATCCCTCTGAAAAAAGAGACAGGTATCTATCAAGGTGTTTTCAAAGAAGGGAGGCTTTGGAAGAAAGAGGACATCTAACACCTCCAGCTGGAAAGGGAAGGATGGAGAGGACTCTTGCCATGGCACAGCAGGGACCTGGATGCCAGGTGAGACAGGTAGAGGAACCCCTAGCGCCAAGATTTCAACAGGGCCTGCGAGAAGGCTGTATCGCAGCCGGGTAAAAAACAGGTAGGGAATGTGGAGAAGCAACTCCCAAAGGAGGATTTCCATTCAAAAGCAGGAATGCACCTGTGTCAGTAGAATGATGTGAACTCATTCGTCCAGAGAGGGGAGCCAGAAAGATCCTCCGTTATTACAGGCTCTCTATACTCACACAAGCACTGCGCATGGAACAGAGCTGCCATACATGGCCTTTGTTCAGCATACCGGATCATTCTTCTGCTAGGCTGGCACTGGGGAGGCCATGGCAAGCTTGGGGTGAAAGCCCACGTGCATTTCCCTATGCCACAGCTCCCACCTCTGCTGCAGTGCTCAGTACCCTTGCAGCTTACAGGAATTAATGACTTATGGATGATAGGAAAGCTGTGTTGCTTTTCTGGGTGGCTGTCATCCAGCTCACCTGAAGAAATGATCTCACACCAAAAAAAGAGGGGTCGGTCCCCATGGGATGCAGCGTGGGCCATACACCTCTCTCTGCACAGGCAAGCACACAGGCAGGTCAGCTCTCTGGTCACTGTGTCACTGGCTGGTGTCATCCCACACTTGGACATGACAGCGGTTGGTCAACCTCAGGGTACTTAGGATACACATCTGTCCAGGCAGCTTTCTGCTCACAGACGTAGGTGTCTCAGCACAGCAGCACCCTGTCCATGGGGACAGGCTCCCTCCTCATGCAGACAAGGTTTACAAAATGCAATATAAATGGAATAGAAAGCAGGCAGCTGGCAGAACCCCGGCAGGCCTGCAGACCCATGACGACGCAGAGACAAATCTACCAGATGTTTCAGCCTCACAAGGGAGCCACATGCCTGTCCTACTGCAGGAATTGTGTTTTGCCTCCTGTTGTGTTGGCTTCCTGCAACAACGCTGGTGGTGGTTTGAGAGTTACTTCCCCTTCCTAAAATTGGTGCTACCATAGGTTTGTGTAGTTAGTGAATATTAACAAGCAATAAATCAGAGATTGGATAAATGCTGTTCTCCACTCTTCCTCCAGTGTGGCTTGTTTACACTGCTGCGCTGCAATCTGAAAAATGCCATCTATAATGAATACTAAATAGTGGGAGTCTTTTTCTCAGCAATGTGTTACTAAACCTGATTGCTGTGCAGTGTAATATGCTGCGAGAGAGAAGGGGCTTGGCTGCGTTTCTCTGTTTCATGCAGTCATAGAAACTGTCAAGCTTAGGTGCCTCTGTGATCTCCAAGCAGCACGTCTCCCTACACCCTTTCCTAGCTACCCATTTATTTTTAAAATGTTCCATTGTTACTGTAGCTCAGTTCTTTCAGCCAATTTTAATGTCATTATTATTTCGGTCTCTTTAAAATTTATCTACTTATGCAATTTTAATCTTTTTTTTTTTCCAGAGCAATTCATAGTAATATGTTAACAGCTGCCTTGTAATGGAAGTCACCTACAGTTAATACTCAGAAGTCCTCACTATTAAGAAATGACTCACCTCTGTGTTATAAAATCTGTACTGCATTGCCTTGCACCCCCGTCCTCAGTACATTCACACGTGTCTCCACTTCATCACCAAGAACATTTCCGACCTTGCAGTGTGCACCTGCCTGAGGAGCGTACATGCAAAACCAAAGGACACCAGGAAGCAAGAACACTTTTGCACACACAAATGACTTCCAGAGTACTTCTACAGCTCCTTAAGCTTAAAGGACCAGGAAGTAGAAGGGGATCTATATTACAGAAGATGGTGAAAAAAGAGACAAAAGAAGAAAGAATCGTAACAGGGCCTCTGCTCACACCTCAAAATTCCTGCAGCCAACACGGAATATATTTGCCTCTGTTTTGGGAGTTTGATGACACTTTTGATTTCCTTCCTTTGCCAGCAGTTCCATCTTCCAAACAGTTCAAGGCAAGACCACGATGATAATTCTACATAACAAAATGCACAGCGGAAATGGTGCTGACCCAAAGGCTTGTTAACACACAGCATAGATAAGAGTTTGTTGGGTGGTATTTTTTTTGCCCTTTAGAATACTGAAGTCAGGCAAAATCAAAGTTTCTGAAAAACAGTAAATCATTCATACTGATGCAATGCATATTCTTTCTTCCTTGACCCTTACGCTGGAGTGATCGTATAAATATACATACACTTCCTATACGCAGAGTATCAAACACTCCAGCAGAAGTGCTACAAGACGAAGTATAACACCTTGCTTTGGTAAGATCAAACTTACTGTCACGTGGGCGCATTGAACAGGAGCTACTAAAACTCATCACACACGCACTTCTTGTTGAGCTGTGCAAAGGTCATTCTGTTCTGCGAATAAGCCCGTGTCAACAGTGAGCATATATTAGAGTTCAGAAAACACTTTGCTGAGGAGATCCAGGCTTTCTGGGTTAAAAGGTTATGAAATTTAGTCTAATCTCTATTTCTATTTTCTTAGATGTTCACTACCAATCTATTATAGGCAAAGAAGTCAGTGCAGCCCAAAATTAAGGTTTCCCTACTTCTTCTTTTACATGACCCTGACCATATTTCTACAAGACTGTTCAGACTTGTAGTTCAAACTGTTCAGAATTCTCCCAAGATAGCCTGAAATTTCTTTTTTAAATTAAGCTGATTTACATCATAGTTTCTCAGAGTGAAATAAAATAATTTCTTTTTGTGAAAACGTTCCTTCCACGACTCTCTTGAGAACCTTTTGTGTCTCTGTGCTTTATCACAGGAATTTCACATTTGGCACAGGGTTTCTCCTGGTAAGAGTTTTGTATCTGTTATCTTCACAGCTGTCCCCAAAGTTTTCACACCTTCAAACAACTGGTCATCTTCTACAAGTGAAACAGAATAACTAAGATACCAAAAGATTTAACCTCCACAAAAAGAAAAAACACCAGAATAATCTGAATGATTTCTAAGCACACAGAAATTAATAAGGAGATGAGTACTTGTCAATGTGAATTCCTCGGGAACAAAACAAGCTGACTCAATCTAATTTCCTTCTCCGATGGATGAGACTTTGTGGATAGGGAAGAAGCAGCAGATACCACATACCTCAGTGTCACTGAGGCTCCTGACATTGTCCCACATGACATTCATGAGTGCAGGAATGCCCTGGCTGAAGTCACGACAAAAATCTGGTTGGAATCCACACTCTGAGGGTAGTTTCCAAGGGTTCACTGTGAAATTTAAAGGACAAATTGAATGGTTAGTCAGCTGTTCATAAGTTCCATTCAATATTTTATCGATAGCCTGGATGAAGGAATGGACTGTGTGTTTATTAAATCTGCCAAGATTAAAACTGTGATGAGTAGCTACAAATACATGGGGGATAGCAGAATTAAAAACTTTTGACAACTTGGACAAGTTGTCCATAAATATAGGAGTCATCTCAATTGTAAAAAGCGTAGCATTTTAACTTAGGCAGGAATAAAGTGCACACATCCAGGATAGATATCAGCTGGGCAGAAAGCAGTCTGGAAAAAAAGAGATCTGAAGGTTCTGATCGATCACAAGCTGAACAGGGGTTATTGTCCTGAGCAAACAGAAAACACTACACAGACATATTAACAGAAGAATTACCTGCAAGACATCTTGCAGGTCCTTTTGCTGCACTCAGTAACACCTCAGAGTCACCTCCAGTCTTGAGTACTACTCCTCAAGAATGGTTCACAGGCTAAGCAACAAGAATAACAGTAACGGTTTGAGGTCTGGAAAACATGGTTTGGATCAGGAGACTGAGAACAGGAGGTGCTCAAAAGAGAGAAGACCATGGAGAGATGCAGTAACAGTCCTGACAGAGTCAGGATCGCTGCAGTAACAGTGCTGTAGCAGATAGAAGTCTGCTACAAAATGGAAGAGAAACAACAGTTCTGCACATGCCAGGAATGTCATAAGCAGATCTGAGTCTGTCGTGGAAGAAGGAGATGATCAGCTAAGATTTCTTCCAGCTTCACTTTTCAATGATTCTGTACTCAGCTGATGCTGATTAGAGTTTGTCTGTACTCAATTTGTCCTGATGTACCCCAGTGACTTCATACAGTAATTGCTCATGCACATTTACATCATTTCTGCATTAACATCATCATTAAGGTTACCGTGTTTTACGTTCATCTTACCATCTTAAGACCATTTGTCTTACAAATACCTTATCAAAATGCTATTTGCCAAACCAGCTTGACTCACAACTCATTAATCAAAAACCATTTTAATAATTAATCCTCAAATACTAATTCAATAAAATCTTTGTATCTTGATTTTCCTTTCTAACCAGCGCAATGGGCAAAAGAGTTTGTAATCATTTGGCACCACTACTCTCAAAGAACCTAGATTAGAGCTGCTGGTACCAGAGTCTCCCACTCCACTGCCATAACTTTAGAAACTACTACAATTTTAGAAAAAAATGTATACATCTTGCGCCTCTCAGATCCAGATTCTTACAGAAGACACCAAATCACTGCTGCTGCCATTAGCATCCAGTCCAATCCCTGGCCCAAAAGCAGGACCAGCACTACCTATGTCCATTCTGAAATCAGAAGAGATGTACTGAAAATCTTCCCCAGATTACCCATTTCAGTGATTATACCTCCCATATTAACAATGTATTCCTAATGTTTCTGTTAGTTCAGTTCAGTCTGTTATCTCCAGCCATGTCCCCAGTGGGCATGGAAAACAGTTTGAGATGCACTGGCCAGGCAGGGCAGCTGACTGACGTGACTGCCTCATAGTCACAACTACCTACTCAGCGTGCCAAGGGAAGGCAGTGCTGCCTTATCAAATAATTATAATCAATTACCAATATTGATCAGAACCAGCTATAGCTCAGCTTCCCACAGGGTCCATCAAATTAAATGGTTGTGCTGTAGTACTGCTGGAAGGAGAACAAAGACCCTTGTGAAGTTGTGCAGGTTCTGAGATTTATGACGATACAGCTCAACTTCACCGGCATGCAATCAGTTAAATCAACGTCATATAAAACCAGAAATAATGCAAGCCACAGACCTTGTTAGCTCTGTATACCCTCACACCACTGTTAAATTGAGTTGATATGTCAGAGAGTGCAAACCCAAAAGATACCAGATTTATCATCTCAATTCTTTACATTTCTTCTCAAGAATTCACACTGCTGTCATTTTCTCTTCCATTCTGATTACCTTCTTTGTAACATATTGGCTTTCTTACTTTTACTGAATAATTCCTGCTCTATTATATCTATAATTATAGTAATAATTAAGCATGCCTTTTCATCAGCTAGCAGCTAATTACTTCTGTTCCTACCCAGCTTGCTCAGAAAACAGTCAATTCATCTGTATCCCTATCACTCTCACTGTTGCTAAGCAGTCAATGCTAGTCAGCAGTGGCACTGTAACTGGTGTTGTCTGGTTCACCCTGGCTTTAAGTGGTTTTTGCAGTAGCTGAGTGGTTGGTGCCTTTCAAACTCAGAGTAAACGTTTTTTACTGGTAAGGCAAGCTTTAGCCACACAGTGAAGTGCAGCACCTGCTTGGCAAAGACTGCTTATCCCCACCGGTTTCAGAGCACCTTTGGAGCTGTTAGTAAGCAGCTACTACTTACTGCAAGGAGCAGTCTGGAACTGGAGAGACCTGAAAGGAATCAGCTAGCAAACCAGCCCCTACTGTCTGCAATCTTAGTCCTTCTGTGGCCAGATCTCATCCAAGATTTTGTTATAATGCAAACTGAAGTCAGGAAGCAGCCTAAGCTCTTGTTCTCTACTACTATCACAGTGAAGAACTACTTGCATTCACACACTGGCCTTCCAGACTTCTTGGTATATGAGATCATTCCTCTATCCGCTCACATGAGAACCAGACATTGGCAGCAGGACTCTGCTGTCTCACTTTGGTTCCCACCAGCACAGCGTAGACGGCTTCTGCCCCAAACCACTCAAGCTAGTTAGTATCAAACTTCAGTGATGTGGTGACAAAACAGCCCAGGTCGCTTTTTTTCACCCCAGTTACCTGTCATTTTATCTGTTGTAGGCTGGAGAGAGAAGCTGATGTTCCAGGGCAGGAATTCCCACCATCTCCAGCCCTGGCAAGCCCTGTTTCTCAGTTAATGAAATCAGCAAAATTAACATTAGTGAAATGTTAATGGCTGGTATTTCTAGCCTTCCTAGAGACTGGGCTAGGCCAAAACCCTTAATCCTTTTATCTAATTCATGACTGCATACTCTGAAATGAAGAAATGTTGGCAAATGCAGTGGTTGTGCTTGATTCCAGAGAAAGGGAATTCAAAAATGAGGAAATTTGTTTAAAAAAATGCTCAGAGTGGCAGCCAGAAAGGTAAAATGTTTTCAGATGGCATGTAGACTATTTTAGGATTCTATATTGGAGGCTCAAAGCAAATACATATAACCTGTCAAAAAAGACTTGAGAGAAAAACAAAAAGCTAGCATCATAAAACAGCAGGATCAGGGAGGCTGTTGGAAGTTAAAAGGTATCCTGCAAAAAGCTGAAGTTGTGTCTGAAAAAGGAAAACTAAAAAGAACATAAATTCTGGCAGACTAAATGTAAAAGCACAGTAACATAGACTGAAGAGTTTAGAAGCAGTTTGCTAAAGAAATAAAGAAAAAATGTAATAAATCCTTCTTGAACACATCAAGAGCAAGAAGCTTGCAAGAGCCAGTGAGCTATACAGGTATGAAAGAAGCACTCCAAAAAGATAATGCCATCGCTAAAAATCCCAAACTCTTTTTTTCAAAATCTCTGTTCACCTGGAGAATCTCGGAGAAACTCTGAAGCCAGCATCTTGTTTAGAAGGCATTCACAGGCAGCTTGTCTTAATTTAAGGTTGTTAAGAGTAGACTATAAACCAGACAAAATTAATAACAACGTATCACTGGGCGCAGATGATATTCGTACAAGATTTTTACAGAATGTTAAAAACGAATCATCTGAGCTTAGCATGTAACCTTTTGCTGAAAATTGCTGCAATTATTAAAGGACTGGAAGGTAACTACTAAGAAATCAGTTTTTAAAAATAAATCCAGCAGCAACTCAGGAAACCACAGATCTAATGTCCGTATTGGTCATATTGGCTGAAGATCTAGCAAAGAACAGAGTCAGTGAATACATGAATAAGAGTAACGCATTAAGGAAAAGTAAATACGACTTTTGTAAAAGGAATCTGAGCCTCCTGAATCTGCTGGAATTCTTTGAAGGAGTCAAAAGCATGTAAGTAACAGAGATCCAGCTGAGAAAATTTCCCTGTATTTCTAACTCATCCCAATCTTCCAGAAACCTCAGACAAGCGATCTCATCAAAGGCTTTTAAATAAACTAAACAGGTGGGGACTAGAGGTAAGGACCTCCCAGAGTTAAATAATAGTTTAATATTGGAAAAAGAAGATAAGACTAAAGGATGAGTTTTCACAGTGGAAGATGATCATCAGTGGAGTCCCATGGGGATTAAGGTCCACAGTGTTCAATGTGTTCAGAAGTGATCTGGAAAGTAGGTGGAATAGCGAAGATTTCTGAGAAAAACTAAATTAATTAGGATAATATTTACTACAAAAACTTAAAGATCTCGTGACATGGAGCAGCCCGATGATAAAGTGGAAGATAAATTTCAGCCCTGACAACTACAATCTGGCTATCCACGAAAAGCAACACTAACTTTACATGCAGAGTGATGGGTCTGAACTAGTTTGCACAATTTAGGAAATGCATCTTGACATTATAATAGCTAGTTCCATGAATATATCACCTCTTTGCTCAATAGCAGTCAAAAAAAAAAAGAAAATCAAAGGTTCAGAATTCTTAGGAGAGAAAAGTATGACTCTGCCACTGTATGAATTCACGGTGCATCTGCTTCTGGAATACCAAGTGCAGTTCTGGTAGCCTCACCTCAAAAAAACCCAAAACTGCAACAGGTAAGAGAAAGGATACATGGCAGAATGACAAACATGGTAAGAAGTACAAAACTGCTTCCATCTAAAAACAAAGTTAGCATGCAGAAGTTGAATAGGAAGCGATCACTTGCCATTTGTCTTTCCCAATTGTACTGAGCAGGCCAGCTGCCAGAAAGGGGTGACGGACATCGTACAAGAGCTCTGTTGCGTGCCTTTTTGTTCAGCTGCCGAAGCCTTCATATTCTGTCAGACAAGAATTCCAGGGGATGTGTGAGAATTGCGACAGCTAGGTTTCATACACAATCCCAGCGTGTTTTCAGGAAAAAATACAACGGGAAAAAGGAGGAACAAAAGATTGCTGTACTTGCAGTACTTTTTGTGTCCATTGCTTCTAAATCAGAATTCATTACAGCCTCCACTTCTTTTCCCATCTGCCCTCCCCACACTACAATTTCAGAATTAAAATAAATACAAAAGCACTTAGGCAGCATTTACTAACACCTGACTATGGCAATCCAGCCATGTTGCTTGCCAGCCTCTACAGCGATGCATTTTAACACAGCTCCTCTCACCTTTTTACATTTCTCTCATTGTTCAAACTCCTCTGAGCATTGCGGGTTCAGGTTGTTAACTCAGCTCCTTCAAGGACAGCACTACTTTTCATTCAGTTGTGCAGGGGCTCGTACCAATTGGTCCCATACCTGATAAGAGCCTTAAACTACTGGCGAGCTATTAATAATACGCAAGCAATCATTTTAATTGCAACCGGGTGCCTAGAATTTAGGAGCTGTGCGAAGAGTTCCTTCAATCTAAAATATTATTGTCCCGTTGTGCATTTTGGAGTTTAGCTCTCATTAAAAGTAATAGAGGGAAATAGTCTGTAGCAAACTGAACGTGTTTGTTTTCACAGTTCACCTCCTGCTCCTCTGCACTAAAAAATACTCACATTCAGTGACAAGACCACAGCTGTTGCCATCTCTTACTTACCTGCTGAGTGCAATATTTAGCTTGAGGGACACTGAAGTTTTCTGTTTGTTAGTTATCAGGTCAATAACTCTCACCTTATCACTTCAGTTTCCATTCTGTTGATAAAACCTGTCAGCCTTCCTTGAGTGGTTCCTGGCCCTCTGAAGAAATCACATTAAATTGGCACAACCAAGTAAATCTGTAAGGGATGTGCTCCTGACTTACCAAAGGGAAGGGGGGAGGGCTTGAATTTCTCTCCCTTTTCCTCCTCGCATGGCTCCAACGTCCAAGCGCTTAGAGCTGTGTTGAAATCCTCCCTACAGATTCAGCAGTTCAAGTCAGCTCAGGTCTTTGAATATGGCCCAGAGGAGATGTCTCTGGAGCCAAAATTGATATGTTTAAGTGCAAGAGACAATAATCAGTTCTTCAAGTATAAGCTAAAAATACCCAGAAGAAAGTGGAATTCATAATGGAGATTTTAAAGATCTGTGACATACCAGAGTCTGCACAAGGCTTTTAATGAGAGAGAAGCCAATTTAATTGGTCAGTGCGAGCAGATGCTTTGCTGGCTGAGTGGGCTACGTCTCACATTCTCGCTTAATGCCAGGAGCATCACCGCTGTGCTTAACATGGCTGCGACAAACCCATGTCAGAGGAGCGCATCATCAGAGTTGGGAAGAACCTTGATAATCAACGTCCCCACGTTGTCAGATCACAGAGCCGAGCCACGAGGAGAAGGCACTAAAAAGAGGAGGCTGTCTAAGGAACGTTTCTAAAGGTAACTGCATGACTGACCATCGCCAGTTGTCATTTGTTTAACTGTTATACCAGGCATGAAGCTGAAACAGCCCGTTAAGTTTTAAAGTCTGTTAATGCCGCGTTAACAGGGAGTTGCTGAGTACCAGGGTTAAAATCTGCAGGCCTCCCCTGTGAAAACACTTCTGGAGTGTATGTCGCCATTCATAGGAAACCCAGAAATAACTTCCGTGGACCATTCAATTATAGGCAATCACCACACAGCGCTCCCTCTACTTGTGGCATGGCTCATCAATCAGGCTTTCTGTCATCACGTCTCTTCTCATAGCAGTCACCAGAAGGCTCTGAGCTCCCTCCGAATTCATGTGACATTTACTGTCAGGGGCTGTCAACACCACAAGATTCTCCCAGGGCCTCCGAGTTCATCACAAAGCAACAAGATATATCCCCAAAATGCGCTCCCAGTTCCAGCTCTGGATTACAATGACTGACTGAGGGGCTTTGCAGCAGTCAGGGAAGAGTGAAACGGCAGCACAAGCTACAGCTTATGCCCAAATACCTTCCATTTCTTATTTTCTTGGTAGAAAAATACAACCGCATGAAGAGAGGTTTTAGGTCTATGATTAATTAAGACTTCCTCAAAAATGCCCCTTATAAACATATTAAGAGAAAGATGAGAGTGTTTACTTTGAAATTTAGCCTTCCCATCTCTAGCATTGATCCTGCTTTCAATGTCTGTTTAACAATACAGTGACCTAGTGGAAAAAATTTATAAAACTTAATAAATTGCAGTTGGCAGTATTGACAGAGTGTGTATATGCACATTTGTTTTTGTATGAACATATTATAAGAAATCTAATAAAGTAAACCAAACACATTTTCTTTGTCTCTGAGCTGTGAAACTAGATCATCTGTAATTACAATGTTTTGAGTATACTTGGTCAAAGTCACATGGTGGGGTTTTTTAGCCATAAATTTCTGGCTTTAGGAAAAAAACCCTGTTGTGTGTCAAAGGTTACATGTTCCACTAAGTTACTTTGCTCAAGATGCAGAAAAAGAAAAATGCAGATGGAAACCTAACTTACCAGAAGAACACTATGAGACAAGAGGAAACAGCTCCAGCACCCAGAGAATAAAGTTCCAGTGGCAAATGTGGCTCAAAGAAATAATCAAGAACTTGGAGATATGCTGATTTTGTCTGGACTTTAAGGGGGGACTGGCATTAACGAGCATTTAAACCAGTGAATAAAAGACTGCTTTCAATTACAAGGTTTTTAAAAGACTTCAGAATGTATATAACCTCCTAGAACTTCTATGTTTTCAATTTGCTTTCTACAACCAGTCTGGTGCCCTCTTTCCACCAAAATAAATGTATTTCTTAAGGAGCATAGTATTTATTTCCCTAAGGAGTGAAGTATTTCTTTTCCTAAAATTACTGTGTGATAACAAACAGAGTTTTCTCAGCCTCTTCTTTTACACTCCATGTGCTAGCCCACTGATCACCACCATCTGAGCCCAGCAATCCCGGCAATTTTCCATCCAATTTGTAGTCCATTTACCCAATCCATACCTCACCAGTTTGGTAAAATGATACTATGGGAGACCACATCAAAGGCCTTGCTAAAGTCAAGGTAAACAACACCCACTGCTCTCCCCTTCTTCTCTGAGCCAGTCCCATCACAGACAACAATCAGGTTGGTCAGGCGTGATTGCCCATGTCAGATCCACACTGGCTGTTCCCAATCACCTTCTTGTCCTCCACATGCTTAAAACAAAGTTTCTAGGAGAAGGTGTGCCATCACCTCCCAGAGACCCAGACTAAATAGAGTGCTTCAGAGTTGCCCAACCCTTCTTCTTACCCTTCTTGAACGAGTGTTTGATGTTTGCCCTTTTTCAGTCATCAGAATCCTCTCCTGATTACTGCGACCTTTCAAAGTGGTCCTGCAATGACATCAGCCACTTCTCTCAGCATCCTTGGGTGCATGGAACAAAATCCCACGAACAACAGTCAGAAAAGCCATAGCAAGACACCCTGCACCTGCAGCAATTCCTTATGGCTTATCGCCTCTTCCTTCTCAATGTCCGTTCCGCCCTCTGACCGTAAGCTGCAAGGACACGAACTAGCTGAGCTGGAAGGACACAAGAAGCAGAACGCGCCATCCTCCCGCCTGCATACCTCAAGTCATTTCTCTCTACGACATTTACTCCTTCAGCCACATTACTCCACACCAGCCTACATCTCTGATCTTTGCTATCTCAACTTTGCTCTTGCTCTGGACAGTCCCCTTCCTCGTCTCTCAGAATCCCCCTCCCATCTCATCCTCATCTGGCTATTTTCCTTCTCCAGAGTAAAAGACACAAACGCACAGCAATGGCACAACAGACATTGTTCAACTCCTGTGGCATCCTCACGATATGAATCAAAAGAGTTTAGCTCTGCTATTGACCTGCCAGTTGCAGAACAGACAGAGAGTATCGCACACCAAATGGCTGGGGACTTGAAAGGAAACTAGGACTAACGGCATTAAAAATACAGCAATTAGCCAAGGAGATCTTGGCTTAACCAATACCAACAAATACAGTTTAAGTTTTTGGAGCATTAATTACTGATATCAACTTGATGAGCGAGAAAATTAAGGCAAGATTATAGAGATGCTGATCTTTCTATTTTGCATGTAATTTTCATCCCCAAACAAACTGTAGTAGCTGAGGAAATACCAGCCTACTAACATGAGACAATTACAGACACATTTACTAAAACAGACAACTAAATGACTTTGTAATTAAGGTATTAAGCCAAATCTGGGGTGAAAAGGATAAAGGATTTGTGTCCCATATGACACTACAAAAATATAAAAGCTATAGAAAACCAGAAGAAATTCCATAGTTTAAAGCAAGCGTTTAAGCTGATAAAAGAGAGTGATTACCTATCTCCTGGAAAGTCACACTTGGAGCTAAACTTGCCACCAGCCAAACATAAAACACGGATAATACTGAACAAGAACTACGAGTTCATAACAGGAATTACCAGCAAAGAGAAAACCATATTCTGGAAAAAAAGAGACAAACTGCCAGAATGACCAAGAATTTCTGTGCCTATGGAACGAAGAAATAAACATGAAAGTACACTGTTCAGCTGGAATGAGCCCGGGGTAGCAATACTCACACTTCTGAAGGAAACCACTAGGGTAAGGAGAATATAAAGTGTATCTTTTCCTCACACTGGCATGCCATGCTCTCGATTGGGAAATCTGCCATCTCCTGTTGCAACACCGTTGAAACAAACGCATAGACATACAGCAGATGTAAGCCAAGGCAGGCCTCCACGAGCACCATCAATCACAAAGTCACGCTGACTGCCGACAAGACGTGGATGCAGGTTCATACACAACCCAAACCATAACCACATCTTAATGCATCTTACACATTTCCATTCACAAATGTTTCGCTTATATACCCATTTCCCAAATATAATTAATTCCATCAATGGTTACAGGAAGATTAACTGACTTGAGTTTCTGATCACACCTGAAATTACTTTTTTGCTATAAGAAAAGTACTTTGCAGTACGCTGTTTTTTCTTGTCTAACCCACTGCAGCTTACTCAAATGTCCGCCTGCCCCACTGTTGCAGGCCGTTCTGGATCAGGAAAAGGCACTGTTTAGTAGCTAATCACAGGCTCGGGTATACTTCAGCACTTCCCACTACTGATTTGGTCCCTACACTGTAAGTCCTCACGCCCCAGGGCCCATCTCTGTGCTCAGAGTCTCCTCACAGACACCCCAGACCTGCAGCACAACCAGCTGCCCCCACTTGCCTGTGCTTTCCCAGGGGGATTCATCCCCCCGACCCCCAGGGGATTTCCAAGGGACGCTCCCCGGGACACCCAGACCTATAAGGGACCCCCTCGAGCCTTTAGGGAACCCCCCTCAGCACCCGCTGGGCCCACAAGGCACCCCGACCCACACGGAGACCCCCGGGGCCTACTCAGCGCCCCTCAGCCCCACAGCACGGCCCTTCCCGCGCTCCGCGGGGCGCCGCTCTAGCTCCTCTCTATGGTATGGCGCCGCTCT
>VZSZ01007522.1:27047-55384 GCA_013398815.1 Ibidorhyncha struthersii
CTGGGCCGCGGCCTGGGCCGCTGCTGGCCGCCCCCCGCCCGCCCCGCCTGCGCCGCCGGCCCCGCCGCCGAGCCCACCGACGGCCGCTGCCCCAGCCCGGAGCGGTGAGTGCGGGCCCAGCCCGCCGGGACGCGGCGCCGGCCTGCAGCGAGAGCGGGGTGACCCCCTGCCCTCAGGGCGCTGCTGGGGGTGTGGGGCTGAGGGCTGATTGCTGGCTTCACGGCGTTTTCTGGTTGTTTTAGAGCGCCCGGTTGTCAGGATGGACAAGGAGGAGGAAGGCAGCAGCCCCTGCCCGGCCTGGTGCCCCGTTACTCCGTGCTGGAGGCAGTCACCTGGGTGAGGAGCAGCCGGGTGCCACTGCCTGGGAGGGATGTCGCCATGAGCCCTTGGGGGCTGGTGGGGTGAAAGGGGATGGGAGGTGAAATGGAGCTGCGGACAAGCTGCCGCATGGAAACGGGAGAGAAAGAAGGAGTTGGGGCTGCATTCCTTGACTTGTGCCTGCTTTTCTTCAGGGAGCACTCGGCGCACTGCTTCTGCAGCTGGTCAGACAGATCTCGTGGCTGAGATCGCTGCCGGACGCCAGGAGAGAGCACAGGTCTCTCTGGCTTTCTTCGTTGCCTTCTCAGCGGACAGGTTAGCAGCTCTGGCTTGTGAGAAGGGGTTAGGGGAGGACAGGATTTCTACCTCGTGGTACCTTAACTAAGACTGGAAGAGAGCTGTTGTGAGAAACTGACAACCAGCTTTCAGGGTCTCTGGGGAGAGGGGGGGCTGGTATCTGTCAGGGGAATCTCACTGTTTCCTAACAATTTGGTGCAATCCCACTTTGCATCCCACATGCTCTTACCTTTGTTTTCTGTTCGGGGCTCTGCTCCCTGAACTTTCTTCCTGCTTGGCTTTGTGGTCAGAGCAGAGAAGGACGCTGAGTATGGTGATGTCTTCTAGAGCAGACACTGCACAGCTAACGGGAACTGTTTTGTGCTCTGTATTTCAGTGGTGACTGAAACCTCAACCAGCTCTCCCAGTGCGCAGCTGGGGTCCCGCTTCCTGCAGAAAGCAAGTCCAGAGGTTGTATCAGAGAACTCCTCCTCAGGCATCCCCTCAGGGCAAGGAGAGAGCCAGCCCTGGACAGAAGCAGGTATGTGCAATGTGCTGCGGGGCAGTATACTTGTGGCAGAAGGACTTCTGAGTCTGAGTTTCCCCAGGGCAAAGCTAGGAGCCAAGAAACGTATTTATTGACACTTGAGGAGATGGGTTAGAATGGAAAGAACTTCAGAGAGATGAATCAGGAGTCCAGAGGCAGAAGGAAAAAAGCTCCTGAAGGCAGGGAGGAGCCTGCACTGTAACTGTGCAGGTGACATCGGCTTTACCAATACTGGTCTGCCTTAGCGACATGATTACAGCATCCAGTTTCTGTTCTTTTATTCTGGACAGATGTTTGTAGTCAGCAGGATTCAGGCGAATAGTGTACCAGTGATCTGGGAGACGTGTACCTGGTGTGAAACTAAAGGCATTATTTTCTTCCTGGAACGTGAGGGTATATTTCCAAGAGCTTATATTGTAGATAAGACAGTAGAAAGAGGTAACGAAGACACTCTTATTAAAATGAGTTTTGTAAGAAGGAGGAGGATATGCTTCAAAAAAAAATTGAAGTCTCTTCCCGGAAAGCATGTCTTAACGTGTTAAAGTCATATCAAGGAAGATCAGATGAGGCCACCGATAGGGCTACTCACTAGATGTACAAACACTAATAATGCCTTCAGGAAAACTCTTAGAAACAGGAAGCCTGCTGGAGCAGGTAGAAAGGGGGACAACATATGATCATGGTGTAGAAGAGGCATATAAAAAAGCCAGCCCACAGATGTTGATGAGATGATGTAAGGTGTTGCAGAAAAGGTCAGAGGGTTTCCCCATTCTTTGCTTTCTTCCAGATCTTTGACTTTCTTCTGTGCTGATTTAAGCTACTGCCCATCACTGCTTATCAAACCCATCTCCTGCCAGAGGTTACCATTCCCATCAGTTGGCAAATGGAGCATTTTGTTTCCATGTCTCCTAATTAGCTCCAGGAAAACAGCCAGGTTAATTTACCTAAACTGCCAATTAGACTGTTTAACCCATCTGCTTTTGCCTGGAGCATATTAAGAAGCACTCAAACACACTGCCTCGCTGGCAGATCACTGGACGTGGACCTCTGGGAGAAGTGGTGGGGAATAAGTGGAGACAGTGATGCCTTCAGTTGGCACAGCAGAACGTTCAGGAGTGAACGTGTGTCTGTGTCTGACAAACAGTTTCCTACTGAGAGTCAATAGGAAGAGCTTTTAGGCAAACTGATAAATTGAACAGTGGCAAGTCACTAAGGCCACATGCTCTTTGTTCAGATGTTCTTCAGAAGCTAGGAAATTGCTGAGCCTCTAATGGTGATATGTCATCCAGTGCTTAAATCTGCTCTATGACCAGAAGAATGAACACTGACAAATTGGACACTGGCTTTTAAAAAGGGGGTGGGGGTGGTTTGAGTGGCAGAACTGCAAAAAAGGTAATTCTAAGTTGATAGAAACTGTGTTATAGAATAGAGATGTTAGATACCTGGATGAGTGTGCTATATCAAAGAATCAAAGGTCTTGGAAGGATTTAGGAAGCCATTTCTCAGGCCAGCTTGCTCCATTGCAGAGATTTAAGAGAGTTGTAAATCTATTAAGAGTTCTTTGGAGGAGGCAACAGGCTTGTGGAGCAAGATTATCCAGCTTTTAGCTTTCAGAAAATCTTTCAGCCAGAACCTAAAACAAAGCTGTCTGGAGAAGTAAAGCTGGTGTGAGGGAAGATGGAGGGGCTACTCTTAGGCTAGTAACTCCTTATAGTACAAGAAATAGTTTTCATAATAGAGAGCATTTACTGGTGGATTCCTCTAAGTCTTTTGCTGAAACCTGTTCTGTTCAGTGCAGTCAGCAGCGATTTGGAAAAAAGAGGTGACAAGTCAGGTGACAGAAATGGTACAAAATCATTCAGGACAGTCAAACCTCAAAGTCACAGCAAAAGATTACACTAAAGAACTAAACCCAGGGTAATCCCAAGGTAGGTTAAATTAGTATACACTGGGGAATGTAACTGTAAATACACATACAGAATGAGGACTGTCAAATTAATAATTATATTGCAGAGGGAGCATTTAAAGTCACCATGGATATGTTTTTGATAAGGTTAAGTCAGTGCTCAGCAGCAGCGAGGCCAATTAGATGTTAATTATTGTAAAGGAAGGAACTGAGGACAAGACAGTATTGCAGGTTTGTGTAAGTCTATGATGGAGCCACATCTTGAACGCTTAAAGAAAAGACATTCTGTCTTGAAAACAGTAACAAAAATGGCATAGAAAAGGATGACAAGGAGACAATTACATACAAATAGAGACTGACTCTTCAGCTTAAAAAAGAAGTGGCAGAGGGTGTGCTAGTGAAACTAAAAGTGTTGAGGGAAAGTGAGTAGCGACAATATTTTTCGTGATATGCATATTAATAGGCAGCACTGAAATGGTCAGATAGCGAGTTTGAAAAAAGGCAAAAGACAGTACATGTTTGGCCAGGGCACAGGTAAACCGGGGAACTCATTGCTACAGGCCAGAAGTATAAATGGGTTCCAACAAGTTATTAGGTAAAATTGCACATTCAAATTAAACTTAATTGGTCCAGCCAAAACCTCCTGCTCAGAAGATCACAGAGCAGCTGATTGCTGGAAAGTTCTGCCAGGAAAAGCGTGACTTTATAATCCTTGTTCCTTACACTTTCTGGCCAAGCATCCACAACTGTCAGTTGTCAGAGATAATATATGTCAGAAATAATTTGATTTTGCTCAATACATAAGTCCTCAGGTTACATTCTCACATTATGCTGTACATCTATTTTGTGGGAATTTATTGAGAAGAGTCAGGGTGAAGAGATTCAGTAATTTTCACTGAAGAGTCTGAAAAAAGGCATAGTTTTGTAACGTGAGAAGTCCTGTGAATCTTGCTGTGGAAAGTTTTAAAATGAAGCTTGGCGATACCTTTCTCTCAGAGTGTGTTTTACTTTCTACAGAAAAAGCTGCCTGAGATTTAGGCTTTTTTTTTTTCCCCCTGGTGTTTAGCTACCGAAAGAGAATGAGGCTGGCTAAATCAGAAAGCAGCAAGAAGCTGGGGAGAGCAGAAGGAAGGGAAGGACAGGCACCTGGCAGATGAGGCAGGGGAATCTGGTAGCAAAGTCTTGCCATTAGAGAACAGACCTCCAGAATCGGAGTGGAGCAGAGTGTACCTTCACTTCCCCAGTTTGCTGTTGCCAGCAATGGCAAAGGACCGTATAGAGAGAATTCCACGTCCTCACCCTTTCTTTCAGTGTTTCAGTTGATTTCCAGACTTGCTTGTGCTGGTCTATGTGTTCAATCTGCTGTTGCTGTCAGCTGCTTCCTTACCTCAAGTTGCAAAGATCTTTGTGTTGGATCCAAACATCCCAGCTTTGCAGATGAGCCATTCCAGTTTTAATGTAACACAATATGATCGAATCTATTACTTTTAGTGTGTTTAAAAAGAAAACCTTAAGAAATTTGTTTAAAAGTTGCTGTAAATAGCATTCTGGATATTACTATCAGCAAGTCCTCAGCTGCATGATCGCATCCTATTTTTTTCATGCAATTCATGCCTCACTCTTTGCCGAAAGTTAAAGGCACATATTGAACGAGCAGGTGATTACAGCCAGTCTCAGTGTTATAGCAGCTGAATGCTGCCCTGGGGAGTTGTATTTTACCCCTGGCAGAACTGTAAAATTCGTTATTTCAATTCTGAGATTACAGACATTTCGAAAGCATGTTTTCATTTCAAAGCACAGTGAAACCAATTGGAAACACTAAAATTTTCCATGAGGAAGAAATCCTGGATTTTGTCCAGCTCTTGTTGTGAATTCATTCTTGTGAAGCGTTTGGATGTTTTGGGATGAGCAATCTAGACTGTCTATGAGAAGATTATTGATTCCTTGTTTGGAGCAACATTTGATTAGTACAGGATGAACAGTGGGAAAATACAAAATATTTATTAGCTGCTGAATATGTGAGCATTGGGCATCCAGTACCCTGAAAGCGGCAAGATTGCATGGAAAAAAGCATGCAGAGTCACATTACATCATAGCACATGTTTGAAGAAGTAGAAATAAAGTTGCACAGAAAATTCCAGCTGTGGTATTCCCAGCTTTTGTCTGCTTTGAACATACAACCTTAAGAATAATTTAACGTGGATCTGTGTGTGCAATATAGCAATGAATTTGTTCAAAGTCTAGTTCCTTTGAAGTTCTGCTTGGCCATTCTTTGGGAAGTAAACAAACAGTTGGGGTGAACTTGTATTAACTAAAGTCAGGTTGAAGGTTAATCTAAGCTGTTCTGCTTAATTGGGAGGGGATTCTTTGCTGCCAGGGGGTGCTTTTATTTCTCTGTTTACTGCTGAAGGAGCCTAAGCGATGTGTTTGGATTGTGTGCCTGGTACTGAGGCAGCTGCTCTGAAACAGGCAACTCTTAAAAGTCGGGATATCTGTGACAAGATTTGATTTGAGGCTTGCCCAGCCTCAAAGGTGAGTTCCAAGAGAATGCATTAATCTAGCCCTTCAGGAGATGGAGCTGAGCATCAAGATCGGTTGGTCCCTGTGTTTTCTTCCAAGTGACCTTACGCTCTTCGGGAGTGGTAACTCTAATCTAGGGAGATTACTGGGATTTGGGTGAGGAGGGGTTTCCAGTGGGAGAGCGGCAGGCAACAGTTTTGCAGGCTCATAAAATTCAGAATTAGTTTCTGTTTATTTTTCATGGGGTAATGATTTGTCCAATTTACAGCATGTTTTCTCAGTAACCGATGAATCTCTGATTTAGGAGAGAAGATGTCTATGCTAAATGTAAAGTTTCCTGAAAGCATGAATGTACTAGTGTTGATTAAACAAATAGTTGGGAGAATTTCTAATACAGACATTTTCTTCAATGAGATTTGCTGTTTTAAGTATGGCAAAAAAATAAATTACATCATGAGGGAGATACCTGAACAAGAGATAGAGCCTTACAGTGAGAAAGATCAGATAATTTTATGCCTGATCTGAAAATAAATGTAAAGCACAACTAATAAATTCGCGGTTTACATTACTTTTGATGGAATGATGAATAGAAATTGTGTTTGCCATGGCGATCTTGCTTGTTGGGTGAGTGGGGCTTGTTCAGATAAAATACATTTTAATACAGCTAGAGGGGAATTGTTTATCTGGGAATAATGAGGCTGCAGCTGGAACATAGGCCAGGGCTTCATGTGCCTTGTAAGACGGTGCAGGCACTACAGGAAGCAGTCCTGCCTGTTGCACACTCATTTCTGCCGCTGTGCCAGCACAAGTGCTTATGAGTGCCTGAAATCAAGGAACTGGGCCCCCAAAAGACCGGGTTTTTTTTGCTTGTATTAGCTCCCTGCTCTGCAGCCACACAGCTTGGCAGGGCGACGGAGGCACACGGGGAGGGCATAGGTACTTCTTGTGTTAGCAGCACTGGCTTGAAGTGATCCAGGCTTCAGCACCTGGTGTTGGAGGTGCCCCGTGGGATCCAGCTGCTTATGGTGATTCAGGTTAAAAATAATTGGCCTCAGTCAGCCCTCCCCTGTTCGTCCTCTTTGCTGGAGGTCACCATCCTCTTAGAGTAGCTGGCGTAAATGCCTGTGTAATCACTTCCAGCACAATTCTGTTAAAAGCAAGGTGGCTTAGCTTTTGCTGTAGATGTTTTCATTAGATAATTCTGATTGAAACTGGTCAGATAGTGGCTGAACACGTGGTTGTACCAGTGTATCTAAGAGGGCAGTGATGAGCGAGTGGGGCACATTGGGGTGATAACCTAAGCCTGCATCCGAGGCAGCCAGAATAGCATGTCTGATCATCCCCTTTGCAGAAGCAGAACAGTACCCTGGAAAGAAATTACCTGGAAAAGGAGCTAGGGAGGCAAGCACCTAAGCGTGAGATCTTGGTGTGATGCCCTGGGCAATGGGAATAGGAGCACAATTCTGATACATGCAAACTAGGCAGTTACAAATTTGAATAAGGAGGCAATTTTACCCTTCCTGTGCCACTGGTGAGAGGGTCTGCACTTCAATAACAATGTTGAAAATTCAGGAATATTGGCAAAAAGTCATAAAATTAATCAACTCGGGCAGAAAAGTACTTCAGTTGAAAGACATGAACAGCGCAGTCTGTTTAGAATCACAGACTAGAATCAAGAGGGGTTGATTAGTCGTATCAGGACTTTCAAAAGGAGAATGGGCTTTTTAGTAAAGAGGAAAAAAAGCCTAGAAGAGCCAGCGCCTGTGAGCAGAAACCAGACGTATTTTCATTTGAAATGAAGCATAGAGGTTTAAAGCAGCGATTACAAGTTGGTGAGACAAACTTTCAGATGAAGCGGGAGATTCTTTACCATTTGGTGTCTTCAGATCAAGACTGGGGGCCTTTCTGGAGGAGGTGCATTAGCCAACTGCAGGTTACAGGACTGTATTTGCGTGGCACTTTGTTGCTTATACAAAGGTCAGATTGGTCAGCATCCTTTCTTTTCTTAATGTCCCTGGCTGGGCAGGCGATCAGTCCTCTAGGAAAGAGCTGTGGAGTAGAGAGGATGGGAACAGGAGGAAGAGGTGAAGATATAGCATTGCTTAAACTTGCTTTTTTTGTTCTTTTTTTAATGTAGGGGAATTCCATATCTCTAAGAATTCCAGCTTGGGGACAGTTCTCTGCAATCTAAAGGTAAGCTTTCCTTATTCACACCCTCTGCCTGCACTTGAGGGCCCTTCCCTACAGGAGGTCATCTTCATGCGATCCCAAGCCCAGCCTTAGCAATCCAGTCACACACAAGACTGTCTTCTGCCCTGCATAGCTGGAGGCCAGGAGAAAGAGAGACGTGATATGCTGCCCTATGCTTTAGCCAGAGCAAAGTTCCAGGAACTAGAAATTAGCATCCCCATCCTTTACAGTGTCTGTGTGACAGTGGTGCTAGTAGAGAAACACTGAAAGAAAATGGCAAAAAAAACCAAACCCCCCCAGAAAAAAAAGCACCCTATCCAGTAGCACCAGTCTGTTCTTGTGTATTTGCATTTTGACGCAATCTTTCACTAGGTAATTACATGCTGTTGCTATTTTGGTTTTTACCAGACAACCCATGACTAGAGAAGGGGGTGTCACTCCTCCTGAAGCTGCAAATCAGGACTGGCTCTTGTCCATTATAGAGAGGAAGACACTTTGAGCTTGAAAAGGGTGCATCAGCTTGAGAGTCACACGGCCATGAATTATATTACTGTTCTTGTTGTGATTAAACCTGCTGATTCCTTGCACTTCACAGTCTTAGGGGCAGACAATTCCCCATTTTAAAAATCAGTCAGCTGAGCAATTGCTCAAGGACAGTTTGAACAGAGTGGAGGTAAATTCAGTATTTAACAGAGTGGGATCCTCTCTTTGACATGGAAGTGACCTCTGCTCCCCCACCACAAAGGCATTCGCTCGATCTGCTGAGGGGTTGAGTGTCAAGCTCCCCATCCTGGGAGTTGCCGCTTTCTCCAGGGCCCGTGGGAAGATTCTTTAGCTCGTATGTAGGTAGTGGAGCAGCTCTCAGGAGGTTCTCAGGAGAGGAGAGGAGTTCGTCCATGCCTTGTCCTCTGTGAGCAGCTCTGAGTGCTGGCTGAGCAGTAAAGCTGTTCGGTGGCAAGGGTCATTTTTGCTGCGTGACTTGCCGGAGTGTGGAGGCATCTCAGCTGGTGTGCAGTGTGTGCTGCTGCCACTCGATGGCACTACATTTGTACGCAAGCTGGGAAGCTAAAGCTGCAGGCCAGGCTGATCTGCCCCCCACCTCCCAGAGCTGTGGTAAAGTAAAAAATACTGTTCATTACCGAGGAAGAAAAGACATTGTCTCTGCTCTGCAGGATTTTATTAGGAGTGTGCAGTATTCAGTAAGCTCACAGTGTGGACTCAGCTTGAATTGTGTAAAGTATGTACAAATATGTCAGCGCATGTTTGGCAGAGGCTGTTTGTGCTGTTAACATGACGCAGGAGGATGATCAAGGCTAATGTTACTTTTGAAGTGGGGGAGTTGGGAGTGGTATCAGGCATTTGCTAAATTCTGAAAGGTCTGATGATGTCCGAGAGGCTACACCAACTCCCTGGCCAGAGGGGAGGCGAGCGTATCCATACAACTTCCCTAACTAGGTGGTTGTGTAGGACAGGGGGATTTTTTTGTGGACACATGATACCAGATTACATCACCCTGTTGTCTCACTGCTCAGTTTCCAAGAAAGAATCTCCTATAGGGTGTATGTTTTTGCTGTCTTAATAGCTTTCTTCTTTAACTCCTCAGGGTGACCCAGCTCAGCGAGGACATTTAGAGGAAGCTGCTTTCCAATTGCAGCAGATTTTCCGGATTGACATTTCCATTGCACTGAATATCCTCGGTAATGTGGACTTGGATTTGTTTTGTCCTTAAACCACGCATTTCTCTTTTTGGAGGACCTCCAAATTGTTGCAGGTCTTGTGTGAAGGCAGAGATGGCATATACCCAAGCCAAAGCCTCCTTTCAGCAATTTCAACTGTGCTTTGAGAGATTTATTGCCCTTTGTCCCATCCTGCCACCTGATTTATATCAGCATATTTAAATCCAGGCTTGGTTGAAGCCTGCACTGTTGTCCTGATGTCTGTAGTTGGAAATTAAGCCATCTCTGTCTTTTTTTGCAACACAAGCTGTCATATCCTTGTATCCTTTCTCATTGTCTGAGATCTCAGTCTTCCTGGCAAGCTGAAAAAGCAATTGCAGAATTGCAACTCTAAGAAGAGCTGAAGGAAGATGCAATGATCTAAGAAAAAAATCCCTGCCCTACATACACCACTAGTTGCAGCACTAAAAATGTGAGCCGCTTCTGTGTGGACCATACGTTGTGTTAGCCCGTGATCCTTCTTTGCAATGAGATTAGAAAAATTCCTAAAACACAGCGTTGCCATTCTTCCTAAGAAAACTTTGCTCCTGTGGAATGAGGGTTGGTGAGCCAGCCAGAAGTGGACTGGAGCACTTGGCGTGGGCCAAGGAAGGCCCAGTAGCCAGGGGGGAGGTTGCTTCATTTGAGGCTGCATTCTGTCCATTTTCTTTTCCCCTGTCTTTACATTGTGTTCTTCTCAGGGATTGAAAGTATGAGAGCGGGCCGTTACAGGATAGCCTATACCTGCTTCAAACTGGCAGCGGATCGAGGCTACAGCAAAGCCCAGTTCAATGTAGGTCTGTGTTACGAGCACGGCAGAGGGACGGAAAAAGACTTGGAAAAGGTACCCACAGCTTGTAGGGTTGTATATGTGCAGCACAGACCAGGAGAGTGGTTTTTTGGGGTGCACAGGTGCTTTTCTCCTTTTGCATGGGTGTGACAGTCTGAAGTCTCGTTAGAAAATGCTGGAAATAATAGAAACTGCAGGTCTGCAGTGCTGGCTTCAGTGTCATAGATCCCCTCAGAGACGTGCTCCTCAAATCGCCTTTCCCATAGCTTCTGAGGTCTTCTCGTAGGTACACGGGCTGTGCCACTAATACCCAGGAGAGTATCAAGGAGAAACCTGTCATGTTACTGTATTTAAAACACCACTGCACATCCGAGGGTTTCTTTACATCTCGAGCCGTCCAGTTCTGATACCTTAACTACAGCCTGCCACCTAGTGCGTGCTGGCTGTAGTCAGCATCTTGTGTAGCTGGAAAGATCTGCAAAGGCGGCTTGTTTCGAGTAATTGTGCAGATCCCCGTTGGCACAGGGTAAGCTTTGGTATTGTTGGCCCAGTGCCACCCCCTTCAACATGGGGAGTTTTGACTGGAGAAGGCAGGGTGGTTGGAGGGCTCTCGTATAGTCAAAAGTCCACTGTCTCCCTTAATCTCGTGTTCTTCAGCAGGGAGGTGTGGGAGAGCTGCTGGGGTAAGCGTGTACAGCTTATGATAGATCCGGACAGAGAGGTTAAGCTTGTCCTGGCCAGAGGGGAGTCATGTCAGGTTTGAGGGCATGTATTACCTGAATCATGGAAGTGTGTTTCTGTTTTTCCAGGCAGCTTTTTATTACTACCACGCGGCCAGCAGCTGTCACCCCATGGCACAGTACCGCTACGCTAGATACCTCTTATGCCACAGACCTGAAAATGAATGGGACAGGCATCAGAAGGCAGTGACTTTCCTGGAGCAAGCAGCTATGGCTGGGATTACAGAGGTTAGTGTCTACAGCGTGGGAATTCATAGGGGAGAGCCAGCAGAGAACCCTGTCTAAAGGATTTAGACCAGAAGACATCCTAGAAAGCAGCATCTGTGGGACTAGAAGCAAAATTCTTCTTACATATTTATACTCCTGACAGTGTTTGGGAGACAGCCCTGCCTGCACGTGGAAGGCAGCTAGGTACCCACTGTGTCAGCAGCGTTGGTTGTCTGTTTTGCTGTTGGGCTTTTTAATGTGGCTCTTAAGGTTTAAGACACCTAAATTAGACCGTTGGCTTAGGAAAACTGACCTACAGTTGAAAATGTAGCTCTGTGTTTCATCTTTCCTCAGTTCCAAGAGTACAGGTTGCTTTGGTGGAGGAACTTCCGTGAGTTGCTTGAAGTAAGAACAGATCCTCATTTTGTATCTGTGACTTTCCAAGATGATTCATCCACATGGATCTGTGTACCCTGCCCTCCTTTCCCACTCTTTAGGAGATGCTTTTAGGCATGTACCATCTTGTGTTGTGAATGGCAATCGTTCTGGCAGTGAGTGTATCTCATGTAGCATGCTGTTCCAGGAAGTGCATCTGCTGTATCTTACGGACAGCTCACGGGTAGGAGCCATTCTTTGGCTCTGACTTCCTCAGTGCAGTTTGAAACGATATTCTGGGTCTTATGGTGTTAGTATGGTGATGTAATTGCACATATAGTGGAGTTCTGTAGATGAAATGTGACTTTTCGTGTTTACCATGTCAGACTGTTTTTTCCTAGGACAGACCCTCCTTCTCTCAGCAGGCTCTGCAGCAAGCAGAGTACTTAGCACATCCGTCTTGCTGCCGCAACCCCGGCATTTGAGCAACTTGCAAAATCAGTAAAAGAACTGGAGTAATTAAGGGGGAAAATCCTGGCTGATTTGTATTGTGTGGTTTTGTTGCAGGCACAGGCTTATCTTGGAGTATTCTACATGAGGGGGCTGCAACCTAAGGAAAAGAGAGGTCTGAAATACCTGCTGCTGGCGGCGAAGAACGGCGTAAGTGATGTCTTTGTAAGCTACGATTGTTTTCAGTTTGGGATCATTGCAGGTTACAGGTGGCAGATTTCAGGACTCTTTGGAAATGGGAGTGAGTGTCGGGACTTTACCGCAGTGTCTGAAAGGAACAGAGTGGAGCCTTGGCGCATCTCGGAGAGGAAACAGGCCCTGGGGCACAGACCCTACAAAACATCAATGTAGAAACAGCTCTGTTGGGTTGGAGTAGTTTTTATAGCACCACTGCTTATATTCATCTAGCATAATTTCACAGGTTTATGTTATGGAGCATCTACACCCTCTTCAGTCAAACTCTTTCACTACTGTATCATTTTGAGAACTTTGTTGAATCTGTTCTTCAAAATGGGCCCACTATTTCTTGCCTTCTATAGAGAGGATGAAAAGTGTATTTCTGTTTCTTTGCAGGGACCTTAAATATACTTAAATACTTGAAACTCCCTTCAGCCTTCCCCTGTTGTTTGAGTTCATTCTCACACCACAAGCTGTCTAGATCACCAACAATTTTCTTGCTTGCTGTTTACCTTTCTCCAGGTGACCCAGGCTTATTTTTTTGAAGGGCAGTGCCACAATCTCGGCATGGTACTGCTCTTGAACCCTTACCAGCACTTAGAGTAGTAGAAGTATGACATCCCATGTCTTGCAACCAGGTTTCTGCATCCCACAGTTGTGTTTCTTTACAGCACTGCAACGTTGTTCACTCATTCTCAGCTTGCACTTGCGCTGTAATAGCTAGGTTTTTCTGAAGAGCTTGTTCATTTTGACTTCAGTCCCCACAGCTTTTGTGTAATGGAAAATAATGAATAGCTATTCCCTCTTCTTCTGGCTAATACTTCTGATTCTGTCGCCCTTTAGTATGTCCTCTCTGAGTCATTTCTTTTGCAGGCTGCAGAGCGCTAGTTTAGTTTGTCTCTCCATGTAGTTAAGCTGTTCCATTTTGCTTGTCAGTCATCTCTCTATTTGTCTAACTCTCCTTTGACCATTTTAAGATGCTTGGACTAAAACTGGATTCAGGATGGAGGTATGCCAGGGATCTGCATAATGATATCCTCTGCTTTGTTCTGTGTTCCCTTCCAATAATTCCTAATATTGTGTGCCCTTTTGCCTGCCACTGAGCAGTGACTTGATGGTTTCATGAAACTAACACAGTGACTCACCAATTTCTTTCTATAGACACTACTTTACATTTGTCAACACTGTTTCCTCTGTGATTGTGTTGCCCACTCTGAGTCTTGTTAAGTCTTCTCTAATTAATTCTTAACAGTAAGTTTGATCACTCCGAATGACATTACATCACTCTCAAACTTTGCCACTTCAGTTTTCATGCACTTTTAAGAATGTAGACACTGTCAGATCACTGGTGGGACTAGACCTGACTTGCCACAGCAGCTCAGACATCATGATACAGTATTTAATTCCAAATCTGCTAAAGAGCTCTCATAAACTGCATCATTGACTCCTTTCTTCCAGCCTCATGTCAGATGTGTATGCTGCACAATAGAACAATGAATTATCTCATTAAGTAGATGACTGTCATTTATTGAATGTCTAGTAAGCCCTTAACAACAGAAAATCTAGCAGGTAACTGCAGGTCCCAGGGGTACCCCCGGCAGATCAGTGTTTTGCGTGTTTTGGTCACAGCTGTGACTGTTCTCAGAACTTGGTCATCTTTCCCCATCTCTGCTTCCCAATGGATGCCGGCTGCAGATGTGCCACAGCCTCATCCTTGGCGGCAGGCTTGTGCCTAGGCTCCGTGGGATGTAACCCCACTCGTTCTGCTGGGAGAAGAGCTCCATTCTTCTCCCGTAACCCTGGAGTATGATTTTATGTGTAGCTGGTTAAAAGAATACTTGGATATGGGTGAACCAAAGATGGAACCATTTAACTACATCTCCAAAAAAGGGAAAACAGGCACAAAAAGTCATGGTTTCAGTGTTTCTCAGATTGTTGCTCTGTGCTAGAGCCAAGGGGGGAGCTCTGACCACTGTTCTTTCAAATACAGTGACACTTCAGAGAACTGTGTTTTACTTTGATTACCACTTTTTATCCTCCCTTATTTGATACGTGCAACAATGGAATATAAAAAATATATTTAAAAGTGTTGTTGGAGAACTGAGTCTGACCTTCAGATTTCAAATTGTATTGCAGTAATTTATGCCATGCTAATTTGGGGATCTCTTCTCCTTGTGGTCTTGTCTTTGAGGTGTTCATCGTATAAGAGGTGGCTAGTGGAGTACTTCATGCTTATTTAACCCTGTCTCTTGTCACATCTGAAGTGCCAATCTTTCAACATGTTTATCTCATCGCTATCGAAGTTTATTGCTGTCGTAAACTGAGACTTGCAACATTTCGCAAAGCACCCACTCATTGAGTTCGCTTTCCTCTACCAGCTACATCCCAGACAGCAATGCTTGCAATATGTTCTTTTCTCATGGCTTTATTAAAACTTGCTACTTTTTTCCTCTTCTTTTCTTTTTTTTTGCAAAGCTTTGTTTAGATTATGTTTCTGGCAGTCATACTCTCCAAGTTATGTTGCTGGCTTTTTTGCTGGAAGAGGTCTGTGTGACCACTAGCCCATGCTCTTTTCAATGTCTTCAGGACCATGGTCTTGCTTTCTTGCTATCTGTGACACCCTTCGCCTCCTATTGGATCCTAAACATAAAGTGCACAGCCGACATGTAAATATATCAACGGGTTTGGATTTGGCTTCACTGACCCATCTGCAGTGACATCCTCTAGTTTCATTAGTTCATTCTCAGCAGTTACTTGTGTCTGAGTATTTTGGTGCTTTAGCACTTATTTGCTTGACTTCATTTCTGCTGCTTCAGATTTCCTCTGGAATATAATTAGGTGGGGCTGAGCGAGATAGTGGTGCACTGTTGTACTAATGGCCTGATGCTGCCAAGGGGAATCTTCCAACCCTTGGCAGCAAGTACCTTTCTGGCATTTGTTATGTTTTCACAAGCATTCTGCGTGAACTGTAGTAGGGCAGTCCACAGGGCGTGCTCAGAGTTTGGGTGTGATCAGGATGTGGGTGCAGTCGAGGCTGCCAAAATCCTCTTAGCTTTGACCCCTGAGACAGTTGGGATGCTCTGCGGAGACAGCTATTCCTTTGTTCCCATGAGACAGACCTGGATGTTGAAGGGAAATTGGTGAATCTAATTGGAAAATTATAGGAAAGTGCGGAGTCAGAGATAGCTGGTAAGAAATCCTGCTTCACTATGTGCTCAGAGAAGGGACTAAATTACTGAAGATACGGTCTGAGGGATAGAGGAGTAAACTTTAAAGAAGGTGACCAAAGATAGAGCAGTAAACTTTAAAGAAGGTGTTAAAGACTCTCTGTTCTCCTTTCGTGTGCTGTCGTCACTTCTCCATCGTGTGAGGCTGATTGCTGTGCTTTCTCCTGTGGCTAGGATGCCCAAAGCAGGTACCACGTGGGCGTTTGCTATGAGAAGGGCCTTGGAGTGCAGCAAAACCTGGCAGAAGCGATGAAACACTACCAACAGTCAGCTGCTGCGGGGAACAGGAAGGCCCGGGAGAGACTGCGAGTGTTAGAAGAGGAGGTGGAAGGTACCAACGGGCAGCGGGGGAAGAGGGTGCGCAGGACTGCATCATGTAGTGACCCCATAAAAGCAGCGCCCATATTGCCAGAGGAAGGGTAGCACAGGGCCATGGCAAAAAGGAGTCCTTTTAACTGAAGGGAAGGGAACACTTTTACTTCTCAGTTCTTTCCACTTCTTATCAGCTATTTCAAGCCCAGCTGAAGTGGAGAAGCCGTTCTTATAGTATGAGGTGTCATTAATATCATGTTTTAATGTACTTTCAGGTGTGCACACAAAGCATCCCTTCCCTTCCAGAATAAGAACCTCTTCCTCTAGCCCCTCTTTCTGGACTATTGAGTGTGTGCCTGCAGGTCTCCACACCACCCAGCCAAGGCAATCTGCCCTCACCCTGCCTCACTCTTGGAGTGCAGACGGACTCCACATGATGACGCTCGGCAGTGCAGGATGGAGCCATGCCCTTGGAAACAGGGCAACGCCACTGGAATTGCAGTGCTGGGAGCCCCACCACTGCTGTTACTAGAGCAGTCGGTAAGCAAAATAAGCAGGCAGAAGGGAAGGCAGCCCGTCTTAGTCTGTCTGGAGCTGGAAGCATGCTAGCAGTGAGTGGAAAGAAAAAGCTTTCTGTTAATGGAACGGGAACCATTTTTAAATACGAGAGTTTGGGGAATAAACCTTGTGATATCTCCTACGCTACCACATCGTCTGGCCCACTACCTTCCAATACAAGGATGTTCCTTATGCTCCTACGTTTCTGTAGAGAGCTACATATGGACTCCCACCATGCCAGGGTGCTATGATTGGGGGCTGTAATTCCAGTAGCCTGCACATCTTGCACGTGGTCCCCCAGTGAGGTTTACAAGCCACCATATGGTGATGTTGGCAGCTAACTTCGTGGTGGGCCTGCACTGCCCCCTCTAAGGCGATTTGATCTCACTTCAAGGCTAGCGATTCCCACAGTGGCTCTGCTACCAGCACAATCTGGGCTCGTCTCTACGTTGCCATTGTGGCAGCTTAATCTGCTTTCAAACCTGTGCAAGCAAGAGAGTGAATTCTGATTATTAGGACACAGGTTTCTGTGGGATATGGCCCATGGATCCACCTGTACTGGTGAGGCTGTGGCTGTCCTCCCCCATCCCGCACCATTGTCGGTGTCCTTTGTGCCCAGTTACTTCAGCTCTGGCAGTGAGCTGCTCCCATGGGTACACCCCTTTGAGTCACGATGAGCAAGGTTTGCTTCAAAATTTATATTGTACATGTTTGCTAAGCACGCGAGCTCATTTTCACTGAGGTGGATAAGGGATGCTCCCAGCGGGCAGTAACCACTGTCAGGCAGACAGCGGCAAGCAGCTGGTACAATAATTTCTTCCACTGGGGCAGCTGAATCTGGAAAAAGACATTTGTCCACACCAGTTTAAACTGGTTCAAGGGCATCTGTACAAACTGTCTCGCTTCCTGTAGCCATGGTGCTCTGGTGCTCTGCGTAGATCAGGCTCTGAAAAACAAAGGCAACGGCCCCATCCTGAACTTGCTGTGGTCTCCATTCAGCAAGGGAGGGGCGCAGCCAGCGCTCAACACGTCTGATTGTTCTTCTAGTCTGGTCTCTCTTTCTGCTCAGACCAAACTTTCTTAGCCCATTTCCTTTATCAGGCAGGATACAATTAGCAGGAAATTCCTCGGGTGGATTTCCTGTTCTGTGATAATCCACAGTATGCTTACGCATTGGTCAGGACAAGAGGGGGGTAAGGGTTGCGGGGGTTGAAAGCAGTTTGCAGAATCAGGAAATTGAACCGAGGGAGGAATTTGTCTCCTTTTTAGTCTTCTTATTATAATGTCTTTTTGTGTAAAATTTGTCCTTTGACAGGCACATCAAAGTAACTTTCCAGAGGAAGATGTGAGGTTGTGCCGTGCGTTTGTCCTCTGTGTGTGTTCTCAAGATGCAGAGGAATCCCGTAGGGCTGCATCTCCTCGCAGTCACAGATATGCCTCCCTCGTGGTTTGCACAGCTGCATCTCAGTTAGAATTTGGCTCACTGTCATTGTTTTGGTGCAAGAGCCGGTTTTGTTTGTGAAACAAACCAGCAAGACATTTCTATTAGCAGCACAGCAGTATAAGCAGGCTGGGGCAAACCCATCAGTGTAGTTGAGTGCCAGAGACAGGGTCATGTGTAAAGCACTTCAGAAACTCCAAATACAACAGTGGATATTTTGAATATTACAGAGTCTACCTGGGGAAATCTGACTCTGTTGCTTTTGCCATTTGGGCCCAAGAGCAACAGGAAGGGATAACTTTCTCATTTACTCTGCTTTAAATTATCACAGAATCGTAGAATGGTTTAGGTTGGAAGGGACCTTGAAGATCATCAAGTTCCACCCGCTCTCCCATAGGCAGGGACACCTTCCACCAGACCAGGTTGCTCCCAGCCCCGTCCAACCTGGCCTTGAACACCTCCAGGGATGGGGCTTCCACAACCTCTCTGGAATTATCTGTATGATTGCTGCTGTGGCTTCTGTGTGTACACACTAAAAGCAGGGCACTGTCACCTCTAGGTGCATGGAAACAGAACACCCTTGAAATGTTCCAGGATCGTGTCTGCTGGGTTGTGCTGCCTGTCATTTTTCAACTTAACAGTAAAGATGAAAGGCAAAAATACCACCCAAAGACACCTGATGTGACAGCAAATTAGCTTTGGAGAAACACATGTTGTGAACCGTGGTATCTGTGGAGAGGACAGTGCGGGTTTTTTTTTTAACATAAAGATGGTGAAGGAAGCAAAGCAGTGTGTGTAAAATGCTACTGGCCTTGCACTGTGTTGGAGGGGAGGCTGGAAGTCGCCTCTCAGCCTCGCTTTTGCAGTTGCTCAGCAAGCAACGATGTTGTGCATTGCTAGCAGGAGAGGTGACGGCTGACCCTCATCCCCATAGCACGACTCTTCTCACCTGTGCAGCCGCTTTGCCAACATGCCCCAGATTTGTCCTGGTGTTTTGTATCACAGTTGGAAGGCACAAACTCTGGTACAGAAGAGAGCCCTACGTGTACACGATCCAGCAGCACTTACCTGCCATCCACACACTGCTGTATAAGCCTACAACTGTGCTCCAGATGGTTATGCCACTGTTGTCTTTCCATTCTCCGCGAGTGCAAATCCCCATGGTTAACAACACCTGTGTCCTGCTTCCTTTGTTACTAATAGCTGTATCTTAGTTTTCCTACACGTGCTATTATCCTAAAACTGTCTTATAGCTCGCATACATACAGATCAAAGTGAAAACCTGTAATATGGTTGAAGCTTGCGACTGAATATTTCAAAGCAGTGTTTTCACGCTTCCTTTTTCCCAGGTTACCTTTCGCAGACCCCAGCCATCTGTTGTCTGTTTCTGGGCAAGGACTATGCTCCAAAATCCAGTGGCCTCAAAAGAGAGCATGGAGAAGGAAATTATGGGCACCTAGTGCAGCCGTAGCAGAGATGCCAGAGCAGAAATGCTGATTTGGGGTCGTTTTACAAAATGCCAAGTTCACAGTGGTAGAACCACAAAAGCTGAAAGGATTGGTGGGAGACAACAGGCAGCTCTCCCTTTCTGAGGTGCCATTTCAGGCTCTCTGCAGATACATCATTACGTCACCTATAGTGCACCTTGTTCCAGAGGTGGTAGTGTTAGGAAAAAAAACAGTTTTATTTAAATAAGAACTGAGATCCTGGAGCCCAACTCTGCAGCATGTTGCAAAGTCCATAACTGCAATATTTTATCATCCGTGGTGCACAGTCTATAATCACGTGGATGTAGCTGACTGTGTTGTGCTTGTGGTTAATCTAAGAAACTGCTCGCCCCCTCAATCGGCCTGCTCTGGGAGGAAAGGACCCTCCTGCTGTTGCGTGAATGGAGGGTGATGGTAAGGTGAAAGATGAGGGTGGAAGAGGAGGAAAGCTAGGAAGGCAAGGACAGGCAGGTAGAAGGGAACTAAACAGGGTGAAATCAGTCGTGGAGAAATTTGATGGAATGAGGCAAAGGAAGAAAAATGCCTGTCACGATCAGTCAAGATGCGGATGATACAATGACCCTGTTAAAGCACATGTGTGCACCTCAAATGTAGAAAGAAGCCCTGTCTGACTCTTATCTCCTTATCACAGCCGCCAGACTGCCTACAGAACAGGAGCATCGTCTTCCAGTCCAAGGCTTTTCCCATGTGCCGACAGCTGCCGCAGAAGCCCCGAGCCTGTTTCATTGTGGACTTGGACCTTCTGGGACAAAATTATTTCAAAAAGGGTGCTCATTTCTGAAAGGAAAGTGCTGGCCAGTCTTGTCCCAGCGGCATTCGAGTCAGACCCAGCACCTTTGCCAAAGGTTTCAAAGGTCCTTGGTTTCTCCTGCCTCGCAGCTTCCACATCCTGAGATGAATGCAGAGAGTCGGGGGAGAAGACGTTGTCCTTGTAACTACTGGTGAGTGGCAAGGAGAGCCGAGCCACCCATGCTGGGTCAGCAGCCGTCAGTCTCTTGAGGGCCAGCTCTGGAGGGAGCGAAAACAAGAACTGATGGTGAGACGTGGAGTGGATGAGACCACAGGAGAGAAAAGAACCAATAAAAAAAAAAAAAGGCAAGCAAGCAAAAAAAAAAAAAAAAAAAAAAAAAAAAAAGGAAAGCAAGCAAGAAAAAAAAAATACATCAAGAAACGAGGAGACTTCCTGAAATCAACTGTAAGAGCACTGATTATAAACAGGTCTAGAAATAAGCTGCCAGCAGCATCATTCAAACCAGCAGCCTAAAAAAACAAACAAACTAGAACAGGTTTAAAGCTACTGGGGGATTTTTTTTTTTTTTTTTTTTTTTAAACTATTATAACCATTAGAATCACTTTGCTTTCTCATTTGTTGCAGCCTCAAGTGGCACTTCTCTAAATTGTTAGCAAAGCCAGAGAAAATGAGGGCTTAGGACTGACTAAAGGGGAGACTTTTCCGACAATGGAAAGCTTTCAAGGGGGAACTATCAGACAGAAAGAAGGTCGCTAGTGGACTTCCCTTAAGGGTCACTCTAGGGTGGGAATTTGCTGCTAAGCAGGCGTATTGAGTCCGAAAAGAAATGGGTTATTACAAAAACAATAACAACAGAAGTAGAATTAAATTCTGGATTATAAAATGCACAGCTGGATGGTTGAAGACTAGTAACAAAAAATTGAGCTATAAAGTTGTTGTTCATCAATTGGAAACAGATGAGGAGCAGTGGGAGCCTGATGTGGGTGTTGGCTGCAGGCTCGTTAATGTACCAGTAATGTGATTCTGCCCCAAAATGGGCAAGTGGAATCAGACAATCAAGGTATTCCCTGTTGGCATGAAAACATAGCTTTGGTATTGTTACTAGGTCTGGCGAGACCCAATCAGGAGTATTACATACAAATCTGATTATCCATCTGTAGGAAAGAGGATCTGAGATGACAGAAGTGCCGAGGAAACTATTGAGATGAAACGGGGAGCGAGTCCAAGCTTACGTGATGGAGACCCCAAGAGGTAGGGGGTTGCTTAAGCCTACGGAAGCAAACGCTCACTGGGGATCTGACTGCAACCTGTCATTATTTTGATGAGATAAGCACCGACAAAGGAAATCTTTATGCTTAAAATAGTGTTGGCAGAAGAAGAAGTGATTATAACTGTCCCTGAATAGACATATTAAAGGAAGGACCCCATAGAAGGGTGAGCCTGGAATAGCTTCCTCGTCAGACGGCAGGAAAGGAAACGGGGTTCTTGTTTTTAAGGTAGAGCTTTGCAGTTGGTAAACAAGACTCCGTGATGTTGTGCACAGACACTGCCTTCCAGCCCTGCATTGCTTCATTTCCACAGCGTGACTTAGAACCACTGGGAGGTTTGAAGCGACCACCGGGCTTGTGAAACACCAAGAGTCAGAGAGCAGCAAAACAAATAACTGGTGTCCGGTAACAAAACACCAAATAGCACAACAGTCCGAATCAGATGGCAAGAGCTGGTGTCATTATAATAATTATGTGGCTCTGACTTATAAAGTGACCTCTGGAGGGAGGGTCCCCATGCTCCTGCACTTGTGCTGCTTCCAGAAGATAATCAATACCCTGCCACAGCCTGGGACGCACGGTCCTCAGTCAGTGGCTACTCCATCACTGAGACAAGTCTCCTTCCTCAGCCAACTAAGTAAGAAGTCCTTTTTCCCCAAAACCCAGCTGTGTCCTGGGGTGGGATGGGGGTGAGGGCTGGGATTCAAACCTGGTGAGGAGAGAAGGGCAGGTATATCACTTGGATTTCATTTCAGCTGAAACCCCCAAATTCTTTTTTATTGCTTAACTTCCAGGATTTCTTTCTGCAATCTCAGTATTTTCTTTCAGTCACAGTGACTATTCTTGAGAGATCTCCCAAGCCCGCTCAAGTCCCACATTTTTGCTCCAAAACATCCACAGTTCTCTGCCTCTCGGTCTGCGAGAAGCCACTGCATTCCCTGAATACATTGATGTTTCAGCTCTAGAGCAGAGCACAACAGCAGCCTGCTCGCTGCGGGGAGGGCTGAGACGCTGTAGCTGATGGTCCTGTGACCATGAAACCTTATAATTACATATGTTTAATTTGATCAATAACTCTTTACTGTCTTATTTTAATGCTGGTTGGGTTGGGGTTTTTTTTTTTTGGTTTTACAATGAATAAAGTTCTATCTCTCATCTGCTGCTGCGAACACTCTGTTTCGCTGGTGGGGGATAGGTGTTAATAGACAGTGCTGAGTGCTGACGGTTCAGCCCATGGCTCGATGCTTAGAGCATAAACAACCCAGATAGCTGGCTGGGACAGATTCCTCCTTGCAGTTTCCCCCCCCTCTCCGCTGCGAATAACACAAAGACCCAGACAGCCTCAGCCAGCTGTTAACGATACTCCTGAGCACAAGCAACACTTCCTTCCTCCCTCTCTCAGGATGCAAGTCCACTTCTCTGTTTGTGTTTGGGAGAGGAGGAAGGAATCCAGCGGCTCCGTCGCCTTTTCGGGAAGGTCTGGGATCATGGTTAAGGTTGTTTTTCACCGGTGAAACGGGGCAGGCTCTTTTGTCATGGCCAGCACTGCTGCATGGGCAGGAAGCCACACTGGCATAGCCTCTGCATGCAGCACTGGCGTTCACTGTGAAATTCCAGTAATTTGGTAAAAAGGTTGGGTTTGGGGTTGGTTTTTTTTTTCTATCAAATCCAAGAAGCGTGGGAGATGGCACTTCATGGATATGCCTGGCCATAGCACAGATTTTCTAGGATGCTGCCTGTCTCGGCAGGACTGGACCACAGACTCACAGAATTGTTAAGTTTGGAAGGGACCTTTAAGAGTCCAACCATTAACCTAACCTGACAAAACCACTTCTAAACCATATCCCCAAGTACCACGTCTGCCCTTTTTTTAAACACCTCCAGGGATGGCGAATCCACCACCTCCCTGGGCAGCCTATTCCAATGCTGGATAACCCTTTCAGTGAAAAATTTTTCCTAATAATCCAACCTAAAGCTCCCCTGGCTTAACTTGAACCCATTTCCTCTTGTCCTATCACCTGTTCCTTGGGAGAAGAGACTGACCCCCCCTCGCTACACCCTCCTTTCAGCGAGCTGTAGCGAGCAAGAAGGTCTCCCCTCAGCCTCCTCTTCTCCAGGCTGAACAGCCCCAGTTCCCTCAGCCGTTCCTCATAAGAGTTGTCCCCCAGACCCCTCACCAGCTTCGTTGCCCTTCTCTGGACACACTCCAGCACCTCAATGTCTTTCTTGTAGTGAGGGGCCCAGAACTGAACACAGTACTTGAGGTGGGGTCTCACCAGTGCTGAATACAGGGGGATGATCACTTCCCGAGTCCTGCTCACCACACTATTCCTGATACAGGCCAGGATGCTGGTGGCCTTCCTGGCCACCTGGGCACACTGCCGGCTCATATTCGGCCAGCTGTCCACCAGTCCTGACATGTCTGCTGAGCAGGTCCACCAGTCCATTTACTGGGACCGGTATATGTCAATACACCGATGGGACGGAGCTGGGCAGCCTGGTTGCTCCCTGCTCTTGGCTGCAGAACCTTTAAATCTGAGGAAGCTTGCAGCTCTCATTTCACCCAACCTTTCCTTCGTTTGCTCCTTACTAGAATAAAAGGGCAGGAAGGCAAACGGAGAGAAGCAGCGTGGTTCTCCGTCTAAGCAAGAGCACAGAAAACACCCAGAACTGGAATTAAAACCACCACAGCAGCAAACCTCAATGAGTTCCTCTTGCTGTGGAGGAGCACAGAGGCTCCACAATGAAACTTCTGCTACAGGACGTGAGTCAGCCCAACTCTTTCAAATTGAAATGCCAGTAGAAGAGATTTTTTTAGAACAAATCAATAAAAGGAACATGTAGAAAATGTCAGGCCCAGATGGTATTCACCCTGGAGTGCTAGAGGAACTCGGATATGAAATTGCTTGGTTTATTAACTGCTGTTCGTTAACTACTGCTTCAAATGAATATGGTATCAGAGGAAGGGAAGGTAGAAATTGTGACTTGAGTTTTTAAGCGCATGAAGGTGAATCTAGTGCAGGCAGATTCAGAGAAATCATTATATGCGAGACTCCACAGATAGCCGAGTACCTGCTATTCGGACAAGAACTGACGTGACATTTGCAAGGGGGGGAATTGCATTTTGCAAATTTGTTGGCGTCTTTGGAAGAGGTGGATGAAGAGTCCTGGTTGACAGAGGACACCCGAGCTGGCAGAAGAGCACCAGCCAGTCTTGCAGGGGACCTGAGCTGTCCCTGAATTAACGGTTGGGGACTAGCATGTGTTAAAAGCTGGGAAACGAGGGTAGGAATAAATAATCTTCCCCACAAAGGGAGGTCACTAGTGGAGTCCCAGAGTATCCATTCAATATTGCGACAAATGACATGGAGAAGTGGATGGCGGTGTTCACTCCGCTAAAACACCCAATGACATAAAAGCAGGGGGGTGTTGCTGAAGGACCTGATAATACTGAGTGCCTTGAGCAGTAAGTGGCTGGTGGATTTCTGTGTCACCAACTATTGGATAATTGTCACAGGGAACAACACATCGTGTCTTGATGACAAGACCCACCAGGCAGAGGAGGGATTTGGGAGTCACCATGGACAGCTTGGTGACAGACCTCAGCATGGAGCTTGGGCAGGACAGGAATGAAGAACAAACCAGGACTATACCACCAGTGTAGATGTATCCTAAACACTGTGCACGATTCTGGTCACCACGTCTCAATAAAGATTAAAAACTAAAATTAGTAACAGGCTGATCACAGGAGATGAGGCTGGAGTAGTCCAGCCTAGTGGGAAATAGGAGCCTGATGGGGCTCAAAGGGTATATAACATCCTGTAGGAGCTTGACAAGGGCAACTCTTCACCTTTCTCACTCTGCGTGGACTACGAGTCTTCTGAGGAACAACTGAGGGAACTGGGGGTGTTCAGCCTGGAGAAAAGGAGGCTGAGGGGAGACCTTATCACTCTCTACAAGTACCTGAAAGGAGGTTGTAGAGAGATGGGGACTGACCTCTTCTCCCTAGTGACAAGTGACAGGACGAGAGGAAATGGGTTCAAGTTAAGCCAGGGGAGGTTTAGGTTGGATATTAGGAAAAAATTTTTCACTGAAAGGGTTATCCAACACTGGAATAGGCTGCCCAGGGAGGTGGTGGATTCTCCATCCCTGGAGGTTTTTAAAAAAAGGGCAGACGTGGTACCTGGGGACAAGGTTTAGAAGTGGTTTTGTCAGGTTAGGTTACTGGTTGGACTTGACGATCTTAAAGGTCCCTTCCAACCTCAACAATTCTATGATTCTATGACTAGGAGACCATGAAACGAAGGGGCTTGGGTGAGCATGGGACACAGTTCACATGGTGCATAGTTAAACTGGACTTCACCCCTATGCAACAACAGAGGTCAACCTCACAAAACAGCTCAACAACAGTAGGTGCACCCATGGGAGGAGAGATCTACCATGCGTGATTAAACACATGAAAAAAATCCAACGTGAAGCTCAGCAAGTCCCTTTGCTGTAAACTGACTGGTACCAACAGCATAGCATGGTCCATACATACTGTCCCAAGCATCCGCCACTGTCGGAGCCACCCTAGGAGATGAGATGTCCTCTGGCTTGCTGCAGGCCAGACAGTTTTATCTTCTGAATGGGGTTAGTGTGTTATTTGAGGAGATCCTTCTGCTGGAGCCCCCCACCAGCCCCAGCATGCTCCCTGTAGCGAGGCCACCTCACCTGCCTGCGGCTCCAGGAGGGTCTCCAGCTCCTCGCCCACCAGCTGCTGCACGGAGAGCTCAAACCCGCTTTCTGAATCGCGGTCCTCCGCCTCGCTCTCACCGTGCCCGCTGTCCTTCGTGCTCAGGCAGTCAGTGTCCAGCCCCGCAGCCCTGCGAGGGGGCAAAAACCCTCAAGTCACACCTCAACTCTCAGCACGACCCTGCCTCACCAATTACTTTGAAGGTGGTTGTCTTTATCCCAGAGGTGGGGTGTGGGCATCCTCTCGGTGCATCGTTCACAGTACCAAAGGCATAATCATTTCAGTCCCTGCCAATTAATGAGTTTTGGATTCGTGATTTTTTTTAAAAAAAAAAAACAAACACATGAAGAAAAGCACTGGGATCAGGAGCACCATGGCCCCTCTGAAAACTGGGCCCTGGCTGGGTGCTTGGGCTACACGTGGGGCTGATCCATATTTCTTGCCCGAGATCCAGAGCAAGCAGGGAGCTGCTGGCTCTTCCCCATGAATTCAGAGGAGCTACCCTCGTGCAGGACCAAGCAAGAAGCATCGCAGCCCAGCCCTGCCCCTGCAGCCCCAGAGCAGCTCTCTTCCCTCTCCATCCTCAGCAGATAGCGAAGGTGATGAGAAAGGTGGAGAAAGCTGTGTCTGCCCATGGCCTGGGCAGGTGGGGACAAGGGGGGACATAGTGAAGCAGTGATGAAGCCCTGGCATCCTCAGGAGTGTTCACCCAGAGATGTCAACAGCATAATTTAATGGGAACACCATAAAGTTTGTCTCTGGGAGCATCTTCAGCGCACAGCTAGGATATCTCAGTCCTTCCCATCCCTGCTAGCACCATCTGCCTCACTAGCCTCCTGGCGCTGGGGACAGATGCCCCAAACTCATGTCAACAGGCAACAGCACCTCTAAGCAAGTAGCCAGAGCTGTGAGAAAAATGCATCCTTGTGCTGCTGCCACCTCCAAAGCTGGGACCTTCTGTGCTCACGAGTGCACCTTCCCATCACTTGAACACATTGGTGTTCCTCTAAGCAGGGACAAGCAGATGGTTTGCAGCCATGGAGGAGCTCAGCTAAGTATGGAAGGAGCTGCCAAAGGTGCTCCAGGAAGGTGGCAAAAACCAGCCCTAGGAGGCAGCTGGATATTATTGGGGACCCAGGACCAGAGGAGCACAGCCATCCCCTGAAGGGAGGACCTACCAGCCTCAGGATGAGATTTTGCCTTGTGTGTCTGCTGCCCTGGTGTCTCCTGCCCTTGGAGGCTCTTGGGGCCAGCGGGGCTGCAACAGAGGCAGCAGAGATGCAGGGGAAGGGGTGTGGGGACGGGAAGGGCTGAGAGCCAGCCTTACCTGCTGCCATTCTTGGCCGTGTACTTGTTTCCCCTGTGGTTTGTTTTGGGCTGGAACTGGCCCTGGTGCAGCAGGGAGAGCAGCTGGGAGATTTGCTGTAAGGCAGGAAAAGCCTGTTGAGCCCCGGCGGTCACCACTCAAGCTGCTTCCTGCCAGAACGTCCCCTCCGAACCCCCCCGGCCTTTTTATAGTGTTTCCTTCTCCTGCAGATGGTTCAGCATCCCCACACTGGGGGGAAAAACAAGCGGCCGGGCAGCCCACCTGGCCCCAGCGCTTCCCCTGCGCTGTCTCTGCCGGCTGTTCCCTGCCCACACCTCTCCCCTGGGGAAGCGAGTGCTGGGTTGTCCCCTTCTCCCCATGACAGCCATCCTGCACCCCCAGCTCCCAGGGTGTCCTGGTGGGTGTGGGGACACCCTGCCCGTAGGGTGGGGTGGCCAGTCATCCTACCCAGCCCCTACTGCTGGGGGACCTCTGCCCAGGGCTGGGAGAAGAGACCAACCAAAGGCCATCAGGTTGCACATTCCCACCACCCCAGGGTGTGCAAGACTTGGGCAAGGAAGGATTTTGGGGGAGGGGGGAGGGAAGGGGGGGCGGCCACACCTCCAGCAACATGCAAGGCATCTCCTACCTGCACCGGCGGCGACTCCATCGCAAATTCTCCGGTGGGGCTCTGNGGGCTGATTGGGTGGCAATGTGAGCTCTCCCACCGGCCCTTGTGGTGGCTTCACCAAGCTCTTGCAGTGTGATGGTGCATCCGAGGGGCTAGCAGCCTCTTTCGCCGAATTTTTTGGTCTGTGGGGCTGGCAGGGACGGCGCTGCAGGATGGGCAGGTTTAAGGTCCCCTGCTGCTCATCTGAGTCCCTTTGGGTCCTCTGATTTCTCAGGGTCCTGTAGAGAGTGGGGGGGAGGGGGGGGGGGGGCTGGGGGGAGCCCCCTGGC
>VZSZ01007522.1:55416-92933 GCA_013398815.1 Ibidorhyncha struthersii
CAGATCCTCCTGGCAGGGCTGGGGGGGCTCAGCCTCCCGGGGCCGGCCCCGGAGCAGCGGGACAAGGTGGATGTCCGTCTTCTGGATCTGCCTGTGTGGCTTCTTGAGCTGCTGCTGCCTACGGGCATCCTCTGCCTCCCTGCAGTTGTAGGCCATGCCATCCTTCTTCTCCTTCTTATGCAAAGACAGGGTTAAAGCCAAAAGGAGGAGGAACCCACCCAGGAGAGCAGCCAGGCAGATAATGACCACCACAGACGGGCTCAGCCACCTGGGACCCTGGGCTGAGATTTTGGAGAATGCCCCATGATGCCGGAAAACTAAGGAGACCCGGGCCAGCGTGTGCAGGGGGATGTCCCCCTCATCGCTCACCTGGACCAGCAGCTCCCGCTCGCTGCCAGCAAGGCTGCTGGCATTGCTGGCGTTGAGGAAGACCTGCCCCAAGAGAGGGTCCAGGATGAAGAGCCCGGCATCATCCCCACCCACCAGATCGTACCGGAGAGCCCCGTTGATGCCGGAGTCCACATCCCTGGCCACGATGGTGAAGAGGAAGGGAGTGTGGGCACACGACACGAGTGTTGCATTGGTCACCGCTGCAGTCCCTTGGGTGCTCCCATTCCCGGGCACCACCCAGAAGCACCCCGTCTCCACATTGACCAGGATAGAGATTGTGGCTGCGCCTCCCACCAGTGCTGGCGTGGTGATGACAGGTGCGTTGTCATTCCGGTCGAGCACAGCCAGCCTGATGGAGACATTGGATGCTAGCTTGGGGTGACCACCATCCTCCGCAGTCACCAGGAACTCCAGGCTCCTCACCTGCTCATAATCAAAAGCTTGGAGGGCAAAAACATCCCCAGTCATGGGGTCAATTGAGACCAGACCCGAAGTAGAGGCATCCGAGATGCTGTAGGTGATTTCCCCATTGAAACCCAGGTCAGGGTCGGTGGCACGGACGGTGAGCAAGAAGGCAGGTGCTTTGCTGTTCTCAGCAACAGCAACCTCATAGGTGGCCTTCTCAAAGGAGGGGGCATTGTCATTGACATCGCTGATGCAGATAGTGAGGTGCTTCAGCACTGCCAAGGAGAGGTCACCCTGGTCCCACACCACCAACGTCAGGTTGTACTCGGCACGCAGCTCCCTGTCCAGCGTGGCATTGGTCATCAGCACGTAGCTGTGGCTGTTGGTCCTCTTCAGCCTGAAGTGCTCGTACCCTTGACTGAGGGAGCAATGCACTTGCCCGTTGCTTCCCGAATCTGGGTCACTGGCCGTCACCAGAGCCACGAAGCTGTCTTTGGGGAGGGCCTCAGAAAGCACGGGCACCCGCGTGGCCCAGGTGACATGGACATCAGGAGCGTTGTCATTGACATCCAGGACTTTGACCAGGATCTTGCAGTGCGCTGGGATGGGGTTGGCGCCCAGGTCCCGGGCTTGTACATCCAGCTCGTAGGCATGGGTTTCCTCATAGTCCAGCGGGTGCTTCAGGATGATGTTGCCCGTGCGGGTTTCGATGCCAAAAGTACTCAGTACCTCCGGGGGCGCGTGCTTGCTCAGGCTGTACTCAATCTCCCCATTGGGACCCTGGTCAGGGTCGGTGGCCGTGACCTTCACAAGGAGGGTCCCGGGCAGAGCATCCTCCCGAACCTCGACTGTCAAAGAGCTCTCTGCAAAGATGGGGCTGTTATCATTGGAGTCAAGGACAATGACTTTAATTAAAGCAGTACCTGATTTTGGTGGCTCCCCATGATCAGTGGCTGTCAGCACAAGATCAAAGGAGGAGTGCAGCTCCCGGTCCACTTCTTTAATCACAACGAGTTCTGCATGTCTTGTCCCATCGGAGCTAGAGACGACCTCCAGAGCAAAATGTTCGCTGGGGGAGAGGGCGTAGGAGCAGTGGGCATTGGGGCCAGCATCGGTGTCCAGGGCTCGGTCCAGTGGGATCCGCGTCTGCAGGGATGCGCTTTCAGACATCTCCAGCTCCAGCTCGGGCGTGGGGAACCGCGGTGCATTGTCGTTGATGTCCAGCACTTGAACCTCCACATGAATCAGAGCCACGTTTCGGGTAGCCAGCACGTCGAACGAGACCCAGCAGAGATCGCTGTGCCGGCACAGCTGCTCCCTGTCCACCCGCCCGGCCGTGCTGAGCACCCCGTCCCCAATCCCCACATGCAGCGGGAACTTCACGGGGGTCTCCATCAGCTGGAAGGTATCCGCTGTTTCACCACTCTCGCCCCCCTCAAAGTACTCGGCCAGCGTCCCTATCACTGTTCCTAGTGGCACTTCTTCAAATACCCGGTACTGCACCGTGAACGTGGCCACCTCCTGGGCATCGGCAGAGAGGAAGAGGTACCACCACAAAGCTGGGAGATGGAGAGCAGAGCGGCTCAGCAGCAGCATTCTGCTGGCGAAGCCCACCACCCCGGTGTCCCGGCACGCTGCCGCAGGTTTGCCTGCCTGCCGCCACATACCCAAATGGTCCTTACGGCAATTGCGAGTCCTCAGCATCCTCTCCTGTCCCCAAGTCCCATAGGCGCCAGCCACTGGTTGGAAAGGAGAAATGGCGAGGGAGTCCAGCTGTTGTCCCCCACACCGCCATCGCCAGGGGACAGCCGGGAGACCCAGCTGCTCCCGGGCTGGAACGCTCAGCCCAGAGCCGAGGGGACTGTCACCACCGCAGCTTCAGCCGGGGAGCAGCGTCCGGCCAGGGGGGACGGGGACGGGAGGTGGACCAGCCGTGTTTCCTATGGAAACCCCACCTACAGGAAAAGGGAGGACCGGGCTGGTACAATGCCTGGGTTGGGTGGGGGCTCGTGGGGGTGTGGAAGTGCCCTCGGTTTCCAACCTGCAGGAACCATCACCACTGTCTGCTGTCACCTGCAAAACGTATTTTACAGGAGGCACAATTGCTGCAGACAATCCCCAACCCATCTGCAAAGCCTCATGCATGCTTCAGGAAGATGTCTGCAAGGATCAGTGATGATGGGCTTCTGCTCTTGCGTTAACCTAAAGTCTTGTTGCCCACGCTGTTAGATTTCTGACTTTCTTTGATTTATTTTCATTTTGTCTAAAACCCCCACTCCTCGCTCTGCCTTTTGCTGTTGGTTTTGAGGGCAATGCACCCGCATCACTTTTTCCAGCAAACGGCTTTTGATTATGTCACTGCTTCATTTTCAGCTGGACACACCAAAATGAGCTAATGAATCACTGGGAGAGTTGCCACGTCAAACACAGGCAGGTGGGCACGAGGGAAGAAAGGAGGCTCTGGCAGATGTGAGCCGTGTCCTGCCAGGCCTCTCCCCATCCCCTACGTCCGTCTGTCCTGGCCAGCTCCCCCCATCTTTCCATGTGCTCCATCCCCAACTTGGCTCTGCTTTGATACCCTCAGTGTCACACCTCACCCAGCACTGATTTTGCACCACCAAATCCCTTCTTTGCCTTATTTCAGCATCTGACCCCGAGCCCCACCTCCAAGCATCCCGCGTGATGCTGTACAGCTGTACCAGCCGCTCACTGCCCAGCTGTGCACACACATGTGCACACACATGTAACGCAGCCTAAAGGTGGTTCATGTATTCCCCCTAAGCAGGCAGGGGAGCCCAGTGACCCCAAGCTGGGCTGTACTGTGGGTCTCAGGGTGGTTGAAGGCATTCAGGACAGTCATTGCAGAAGTTTCCCTGGCCGTTAGGGAGAGCGGAGCATCCTCTTGGTGTGCTTTGAGTCCCACATCATCTTCATCTTGGCTCCCACATCTGCCAGGCAGCCTCCAGCTGCCCTGTGGCTGCCACTGGTGTCCCACACCCAGCTTGCCCCTCTCCTCCTGCTTTTCCAGCCTTGATGAGCAGCCGCCATACTCCCATCCTATTCCCATCCCTCCCTGCTCCCCTCACAGCGCTGATTTTCCCACTTGAAGCTCCCCATGGCCTGTACCCCTGCTCTCATCAATTTTCTTTACTATGGTAAATTTTAATGCCACAATGAACAGCAGAAGCCATTTCGCTCCAGGTGGGTTAGTGCCACCACTCGCACACCGGGAGGAAAGGACGGTGCAGCTCAGGCTATGGCAGGAGACCCAGTGCTATTTCTGGGCTCGGCCCCAGCTCCAGGTGACCTTTGCCAAGTCATTTCCCCGCTTTGTGCTCTTGCTTCCTCCTCAGCTGAGCAAAGCCAGCCCGTGGGCTCTCCCAGAGGGATGCTCTCCTGCTCGGAGCTGCGGATGGAGAAGCAGATGTCTCTTAGCCCGTAACCTGCTTTTGGGTGGGGGGTGGTGGTGGGAAGGCTACTTCCTTCTGGGGGGAGTCTCATCCTGCCACCTCCCTTTTTTTATGCCTTTCCTTTTCAGGGATGGAGAGGAACAGATGAACTGCACTGAAATATCTCCAAGGAAAGGAAATAAGTATTACGACAGAGAACCGTGGGGGTTTCCCCAAAGAGCCCTGCAAGACGTATCCTTCTCCCCATCGCCTCCCAAGCCATCTCCAGAACAAGCCAACCTCACCAGATGTCCCACATTGAACCCAACACCAGCACCCACATGCGCTGGACCCCATTTGGTGCAGCCCCTGCCCCACCAGCCAGAGGGAGGATGCCCCTTTAGGCTGGCTGCAGCCCCAAACCGCTCCTTTTTCTCCCCAAAGGCAGGGAGGCAGATGGGATTTGAGCACCAGTTTGCTCAGCCACCATAGGGAAAGGCTGATGCCACGGTCCTGGCTGGCGCTGGGAGAAGTCACAGTCACTGAGACGAGGGCTGTGACCCCCTCCTGAGCACTGTCCCCCCCACCAGCTGTGCTGTCCCCAGTCCGGCTGTACAGACACTGGTGTCAGATCTGGACTGCCCAGGAGAGAAGGGACTGGAGGAGCTAATGCATTAATTATTACGANAAGCATTGCTGAGCTGCAAACCACGCCAGCTGCATCTTGGTGGAAGATGCAAAGCAATGCTAACAAATAAACTGAAAAAGAAATACGGGGTTGGGCTGAGACTTGCCAGAAGCACAAACAGTAAAATAAGAACGGGTGCTAAACACAAAACATCTCCTCCCGTTTCCTGTTCACACACAGGCTGGCATCCAACATGCAGGTGCTCCAAGACCTTCACAGACAATGTTGTGCCTATGAACATAGAATATCTCCCCTAGGAGGTTGGCTGCACCTAAAACTTTTCACTTAAAGCTCAGAGAGAACATCAGTTATATTCAATTATTGCAGTAGTACTCATCAGCTTCTGCATGAATCTACTAGTGACCAAAGCAGATGTAAATGCTATTTTCTGGTGTGAAAATCTGGCTCCTCTGAAGCTCAGCAGCTCTCCAGAATCCAGAGCAAGGCATGGACAGAGGGGACACCCCAACCTCCCAGGGGTGCAGACCTGTACTCAAGGTACCACACACTCACCATCCATCACACGGCAGAGAGCAGCCCAACCATGTTATTTCAGGCTCCACTGCACAACTGGAGGTCTTCAAATTTTTGTTTGTCATTTTGGGCTGGCTTGGTGTTAGCTGGGAACTACAACCTGTGCTGCACATCACCGGCAGGGTGCACAGGGCAACATAAAAATGAGAAGGGAAGAGAAATATAGGGTGCTTAGGGCTTACTGTGTCCTGTGGACCATTCAAGGGAGCAGGACTTGGTCTCATCTCTGCTCTACAGCTGCTCCATGGGGTCTGAGGGTCAGGATGCAGACGCCATAGACAGCAGGATTCACCCCAAGGTGGGATGCTGTCTTCCAGGCATAGCTGCGTACCTCAGAGCACCATCCTCAGCAGGAAGACGGCTGCAAGTGTAGATGGAGCAAGTAAAAGCATGGCTGCTTCTCACCACCTGGTGCCCTTACACCAGGGATCATGCTTTTTCTCCCTCAACTGTCCCAGTTTTCAGCCCTTCAAAGACAGGCTTTGCTTCTCTAGAAGTATCACTCCCTTTTCAGCAGAAAAAAAAAAAAATGTTTCCTTAATCCATGCTTGTGCATTAGGTGTTTTAGGAGCTGGGTGCAAGGTGGCCCAGGACCTGCCCCATCCTCAGCTGCTTGCAAGGATTGAGGAGGCTCTTGGGGGACACAAATCTGCAAGAGGTGGATGGACCTTCTCTCGGGGGACCCTGGTGCTCCCTGTGCTCACCTCCATAAAATCAGAAGGTGACACTGGCTGCAAGTGACCCCCACTTGCCACCTGGTCCAGCCTCCCACCCCAGCCAGGTCCCTTTAGGGCTGGATTGCTCAGGACCTCATCCTTCATCACAGTGAAGACTTGGAACCATAGAATTGTCTAGGTTGGAAGGGACCTTTAAGATCATCAAGTCCAACCATTAACCTAACACTGCCAAGTCACTCCTAAACCACATCCCTCAGCACCATGTCTACCTGCCTGTTAAATCCCTCCAGGGGTGGCAACTCCACCACTGCCCTGGGCAGACTGTTGCAGTGCTTGATAACCCTTTCGGTGAAGAAATTTATCCTAATATCCATCCTAAACCTCCACTGGTACAACTTGAGGCTGTTTCGTCTTGCCTGTTCCTTGGGAGAAGAGACTGACCCCCCCTCGCTACACCCTCCTTTCAGGGAGCTGTAGAGGCCTCCCCTCAGCCTCCTTTTCTCCAGCCTGAACACCCCCAGGTCCCTCAGCTGCTCCTCATCACACTTGTGCTCCAGACCCCCCACCAGCTCCGTTGCCCTTCTCTNGGCAGACTGTTGCAGTGCTTGATAACCCTTTCGGTGAAGAAATTTATCCTAATATCCATCCTAAACCTCCACTGGTACAACTTGAGGCTGTTTCGTCTTGCCTGTTCCTTGGGAGAAGAGACTGACCCCCCCTCGCTACACCCTCCTTTCAGGGAGCTGTAGAGGCCTCCCCTCAGCCTCCTTTTCTCCAGCCTGAACACCCCCAGGTCCCTCAGCTGCTCCTCATCACACTTGTGCTCCAGACCCCCCACCAGCTCCGTTGCCCTTCTCTGGACACACTCCAGCACCTCCATGTCTTTCTTGTCACAAGGGGCCCAAAACTGAACACAGCACTCGAGGTGGGACCTCACCAGTGCCAAGGACAAGGGGACCATCACTGCCCCGGTCCTGCCGGCCACACTATTCCTGCACACACCCTCCTCCAGCAACACCTTCCTCGCACCGAAGAGCCCCCAAACCGGGCACATCCCTGCAAACGCAGCCTTACCCCCAGCTGCACACTCACCCACGACAGAGAGAGGCAGAAGAATCCAGGTGCTGCCTGCACCCCTGCCTGCACTGCCTGCAGTGGGCTGCCTCCACCGCCAGAGCCCACTGCCGCGCCGCGCTCGCCCTGCCGCCGTCCCCGGCGGGGCTCAGGGAAGCCACCAAAGTCTCCGGCAAAGCGGTAAACCTCCAGCCAGGGGAGTCTCTGCCCACCCTCACCCCGAGGCAGAGGGGCCGCCGGGGCTCAGCTGGCTCCCAGCCCCGCAGGGAAGCACCAGGGAGGGATGATGGTGATGATACAGCCTCCATCCATCCATCTTCAGCTGAGCCTCGGGATGCCACCCTCAAGCACATATATATACATGTATGTTTGTTTGTCCCCCCACAATTTTAGGCAACCCTGCAGCAGACCTACCCACAAGTCCACCTGTAAAACCCCTGTTTGATGCTCCTGTGCAGGGGTTATATAGGTGCTCCCCCTTGCAGCAGGTGAACACCCTAATTAGGAGGGAAATAAAAAGAGATGCTGGCGATACCTAGTCAGGGTAGAGTTAACAGGTGATGCAGTTGCTTTTGGAAAATTTCCTAAGGTGGCAGCCTGGCTTTGAGATAGGTAAGCAGCTCCAAAGTCTCTGCCAGCTCCTGCTTGCTGTGCTCTGGGAGCTCCCCTGAGTAGACGGTGGGATAAGGAGAGTTATTGTGGCACTGTGTTTGTAAAAATATTATTGTTAAAGAGGGGAAGAAAGTTATAAGTGAAATAAATTGGAACAAGCTCAGTATTTGAATAGAGAGTAATAATGTTATGCTAATTTGCCTGTGCAGCCTCCACCACTGGAAAACCCTAATGTATTTTATAAAGCCTTGCGCTACAAAGAACAATCGTATACACGGATAGCAGTAGAGTTGGCCAAATATAGAAGAGGACAATCTGTAAAAATGCCATTTTATTGTGTAGCAGAGAGCAATGAGAAGCAGAGTTGAGATACAACCCTTGGTGTCCTTCTGGAGGAGAAAGCGGGCAAAAGATTGTCGCTTGCTTATATGATCTAGTTTGCGATTGAGCCCTACGGTAATTTTTCTTCCTGTATTTCAAAAGGTTATACATAAATGTCTGTTTGCAAATGAAGCGCACGGAAAAAATCCTGAAGGCCAGAACTTCAATACCAGATCTTTCCAGCAAAGGTCGTATAGGAGAAGGGGCCACTGACAGCTGCCGGACTGGGCTGGAAGGATCAGACCACAGGATCACTGTTGTTGAAGCTGGAGCCCCATCAGCACCGCTGTTCCCTGCCAGTTTTATTTGCTTTTGGTTGGACAACCTGAAATACCTGAGCAATGGCAAAATGTTGTGCAGTGGTGGGGTTTCCCCAGCTCCTCTGCTGTATAAGTGATACATCTAGGCCACGGCATGCCGCAACGCAAATCAGACCTTTACGAGTCCCCAGCGGCTGCAAATCAATGACTTCTAGCAATAATCACCCATTTTATCTTTCTCTTTATTAATATTTAGATGTTTTTAATCTTTTCTTTGCAAACACAGTGCTTCCCTGCTGCGGCTGGCCTTCAGCGGGAGCTGCCATGAAAGCTCTGGTTTCTCCAATGAAAGACTTTGTCTTGAGCTGCTCCCTTAGCTGAAATGACACAGCCATGAAAGCCGGGTGACGGCTCCGCCAGTTCACCCTGGACAGGTGACAGCATCTCACCGGTGTCCCCAAGACATGGAGTGGCCAGTCTGGGTACCACAATGCAGATCTGGTGATGGTTGTGAGGGGGTTTCTTAAGCGCTTAGACCAAGCCCTCACCCTTGGTGTGGGTGACCACCTGGATTATCACAACCTACAGCCACTGTTTAGAGAGATGTCCCTGGGAAGGTGGTACTTGTTAATTAGGGATGTATAAATTGAAAAATAAGCCCTGTGTTGACATGCGAAGGGAGGCGGGAGTCTCAGTGATTTTCAGTTGAAATGGCAGACCTTATCTCCTCTAACACAGGCATGGGAGAGCTGATAATGTGCTATTACCTCTGGAAAACAAAAGGGAAAAAAATCAAAACAGAAAACAATCCCCAAAAAACGTAATATAAATTATGTTTATTGTAAAGGCCAAAATTTTCCAGTGAGTCCAACCACTACTTGGGTTTAAAATGAGAAAAGCAGCTGGAAATCAGTGAGAGGAAGGATGCTGGATCATCTGCCATGTCAGAAATACCTCCAGTGTCCAAAGGAACAGGTAAGAGAACCCATTTCTTGTCCAACAGTGCACAGAGGGGTCTGTGCTGGGGATGCGGCTCAGGACGGATATGGATCGGCCTTTTCTGTTCTGGGATGAGGAAGGGAGAGGTAGGAACTGTATTTTGACTCCTGGGACTATTCAGCAGAATCAGTCCTTGAGGGAGATCCCAGAGGCTGCGCTCCCTCCCCAGGGACTGTCCTCCGAGCACACGCACTGAAGACAGGCTTTGATGTCCAGCTTCCACTGAGTGAGGAGAAACCCAGTCCAATTTCTTGTCCAAAGCGGTGCCCAGCAACTTCAGCAGCAGCAGAACTCCCAGGGCTGAGCAGGTCACCATGGTCTGCTACCAGCAGGAGCCCTACGAGGCTAAGGATGAAGTTTCACCCCTCCATCTGCTCCCTCTGTGCCACCTCAACAAGGTTCTTCCCAGGATGACTGAGCCACATCAACATCCATCCCAACACTGCTGGCTACACCGACCCCACCATCGCTCCCTCCTCAGCTGGAATGTGCCCTGCTGCTTCCAACACTGAAACCACCCAGGTCCCCGAGCAGAGCATCTCTTGGAACAGGGACAGCAGACAGTGATGGGGACAATAAAGATGACCACAACAAAGATGACCTCAGCTCTCCCCATCCCTGACATCATGCACGGAGATGCTGCAAGTTCTGCCCAGAGATGCACAAGTTTCTCCACTGGTGCCAACACCTCGAGATGTTCAGGCAGCAGCAAGGGGTGGCTGATGTGCCGTTATCACCTCTCCTGCCCCTGCTGTGTCACCTCTCTTCCTCACCCACCTCCACAGTGGGACCGGACACATTTTCCTGTGCCACTGGCTCCCCCACTGAAACACCAACTTGGGTTCAGGTGCTGCCTCCTCTCCTCTGGCTGTTTGCCACAACGGGCTGAGCCCGCTGCCGGGACTCGCAGGAGGGAGGACAGTGTTTCAGCCCTCCAACTAAGGGAAAGGGGCTGTGGCATGGAGGAAAAAGAAGGGGTGGGGGCTTTTCTCTGCCATATAAAGGGCATAATGAGGACACCGTGCATGTGGAAACATCTTTAACCTGGAAAGTGATTCCAGGTGATGCAGCTTCCAGCTCCTGTCGAGGGGCCGAGTGCACGCCCAGTGCTCCCCAGCTGGAGCAAGAACAGAGACAGCTCTCCTGGGCACTCCCAGACAGCATGGGACGGGTAAAACCAGGGCAAGAAAAACCAGAAGAGATGCTAACGTTGTCCCACATAGGTTGACCCAGCTCCAGGGCCCAGGCTGGGGATGAAGCCTGGGGACAGTGGCAACACCTAGGCTGGACTTTTGGGGGCTGATGATGGGTCAGCACAGTAACACTCAGCCTCCTGGTTGAGCCTGCCTGGGGAGACACACACAATCCTGGGGAGCTAAAACTTCGGCATGTGGGAACCGATGAGTCTCAGGCTAAGCTAACGCCCCAGTCACTATTTGTCCAGTGGGACATGGTCCCTTGAGTCCTGCCTGGGTGGACCACAGCCTTGTCACAGGTACGTGATCTCGATGACATTGGGCTCAGCGTTCCCGCAGGGAAGGTGATGCTTGCAGGAGCACTGGCAGCTCATGCCGGCAGCGTCCACGCCGCCGGGCTCCTGCTGGTAAGGCTGGGCAGGCAGCTTCTTCTGGGAGCCCAGCTTCTTCCAGTCCGTGAGGTGCACCCCATTGTCCAGGTCCTGCGGCATGGGCTCATGGTAGAGGGTGATCTGGACGGTGCGGAGCTGAGGGCCGTAGTGCACCACGAGGATGATGAAGACGGCCAAGAGGACAAAAATGACGACGATCACTGAGATCATGGGCAGGGCATCGGATTTCTTCGTCACGCTCCTGACAACGGAGACGGGAGTGAAGGCGGCCGTGTCCTGGGGCTCGGGCTGTCTCAGCTGGCTGCTGGGGGCAGAGGTGTTCATGGCTGAGCAGACTGACCTGTGACAGAGAAACGTGGAGTGGAAACGGGTGACCACCAAGCAGAGGCCGTCTGATGTCCTTATCTCCTGCCCTCGGGTCAGCAGCTCCTGCCTGCGCTTGCAGCTGCCGGAGAACAGGACAGTCCCGTAAGTGCTCCCTCCCTCGGGCTTGCAGGACAGGATAAATTTTGGTGGCTACATCTGGGGTTGTAGGATGGTGCCCCAGACACATTCAGCTGGGGAGGCGATGCCCTGCATCCCCTCACCCTGGGCAGAAGCGGCGTGGGGGTCTTCCCTCCCCACTACCCCTTGCTCCCTGCTGGGGAGCCCTCCGCACTCCCCTCTTCACCCCCAGCCCCACGATGCTGATCCAAGACCATAACCCCACGGGGACCTCCCTGGGATGGGAGCTCTGCCAAAAACCCCGCCAAAACACACCACGAGGCATCTCTTGCCGCAGCCGCAAAAATCCCATGGGAGCCAGCACGGGTGGGAGCAGGGCAAGGGAGGGGGGGAGAGGTGGGAGGGATAGCCCTCCCCAGCCCCGCAGGGGTACCTCGGCATCCCCGCTGCATCGGAACCATCGTCTCCCGCGGTGAGGCTGGGAAGCTGACGGCGGGACCAGCAGAAAAACCTCTAGGATGGTTCTCCGGTGTAGGTGCAGCCAGACTCACCTCGCAGGCTGCCACGTCACGCCTCGGCCCAGCACCCCCCCGGGATTCCCCGGGGCAGAGGAGGAAGCGCCTGCTCATCCCGCGGGCAGGAGAGGTGCTCGCTTTACCTCACTGGGTGCCACATCACCGCCACCGCCCCCTCCCTCGCTGACACGCACCCTCGCCAGAAAAAAAAAACCCTCCTCTCGCCGGCTGCAAGACAAGCACCCTTTTGTTTCGGGGAGACGGCACCTACCACCCCTTCAGCTGCATGCACGCAACCCCTGGGCTGCTCAGCTGCAGGAAACTTCCCTCCTTCCACTGACTCGCCGTTAAAATTTAATGCGGTTAAGAAATCGGTGTGAAAAAAAAATAATCACCCTTCTGCACATGAGCTCTTTGCACAGCCCGGCACAGCGTACTCACACCACACTCCGGGCTGGAAAGACCCTCACTCCATGGGATGATGCAGCCCAAGGGTGTATGTTCTCTTCCCCGGGCGTCCCGCTGCTGCAGGAGGACCGTTCATCAGCAACGCTGTGGCCAGCAGCGCTGTGAGTTCCAACCTGAAGCCGTTTTGAAGCTCTGGACCCTGGGACCTGCTCAGGGTCGTGGGCAGGAGCCAGTGCCAGGTGGGTGCTCGCACATCTCTCCCCTCGCATGTGAGGATGGATGCCCTCGAGTCCAGCAGCATTTATCCCCCGCATGCAGGTGGCTACCATCCCCCTGGTCTGGGGATGCCATGCGGTCAGACCCTCTGCAACCTAGGGTGACCCCGAGCACATCTCAGAGCAGAAAAGGACGGACCCTCCAGAGCTTTACATCTGCAAAGCCATTACGAAACATGTCTCCCCATCTTTCCATCCCAAAACAACACTGCTCTTACCTGGAGGCTGTCAGCAGACAAGCTGGGGTGAATATTTGGGCTCCGTCTTTCCTGCACATGGGGAGGATGGGGTGGGAAATGCCTCTTCCCCCACCCAGCCGAGTGTCCAGAAGAGATTTGGCCGCACATTAGAGCTTCTGAGAATTTGCACTCATTTCAGGATTCAGTAAAACCTTAATCTACAGCATAATCTCCGAGCATCACATCTGTGCAAGGGAGAGAAAAAATGGGGCGGGGAGGCTGCTAACAGAGATTTGGTAAAACCGAAGGCTGCTGTTTGATGCTGAGGGTTTCCTCGGGGTTTTGGAGGTGTTCAGAGAGACCCACTGAAATGTAACGAGCCGCGCAGTGCACAGGAGATCTCTCCCTCCGTTCCCACTGCTGTCTCCCGGCTGTGGACAGCAAGGACCTCACCGGCAGCGTAAGACACGCTCCACACGGGGACAGAGCAGCTTGGCTGCCCTTGGCCAAGATTCTGCCGCTTCCCAGGGGGCTGTGGGAGGGGGCTGGACCGGCCCCTCCAGCCAGGACACAGGGATGGGGCTGTGACCACGAGCTTTCCTTTGGGGTCCCCGTGAGCTCCTGCAGGAGCATGCCACCCCAGCACGGTGTCCCCAGCCCTGCATCCGGCACGTGGCACCAGGCTTCCAGAGGGGGTGACAATGCCACAATCCCATGGATCTGCATCGTGAACACTCACATGGACCCTCCAAGACAGGCGGACACAGGAGCCTTTCCCATGTGAGGACGCTAAGACCCTTCCTTCCCCCCCACAAACACCAGTTCGCATCCAGCACAGGGTAACTTATTACTTCTGAGGTTCAAATGATGCCAGCAGGGGATGGACAGACAGACAGACAGGATGTGCACAGACAAGTGCATCACAAGGTTGGGGCCAAGAAAATGAATGCCCCGAACCCCTTTGGGCTAGACTGGGGGCAGAACCAGCCCAATTTTCCAGTTCCTCCCCTTGTCAAGGAGCTGGGATTGGGGTGAGTCCAAGCCTGCCATGTGCTGTACGTCCCGCAGGGAAGGATGCTGCTGCTGCTCCCTGAAAACCAGCGTCCCAAAGCCAGCGCGTCTCCCTGCCCAGACTCAATGGAGCTGCACGGCGAGGTGCAGGGCATGGGCAGCACCAGCTGCCGAGTTACCCTGGCCCCAGGAGGACCAAATATTTCCAAATCCCTCCCAGAGATGTTAAGAAACCTCCTTTCAGGTGGGAGGGGAGGACGGGCTCCTCCAGCAGCTCCTCGCCCAGGATGGACCAATGCAGCCTGCAGCCCTCACGGCTGATGCTGAGCAGGTTGGACCTGCGGTGCACACCCTCATCACAAACATAGCATCTCCCCAAAAAACCCAAGCGCCATCAAGAAGCCACTGAGGCCCAAAGCAAAGCAGGCCCCCCATGCCACCGCTCCCCCCCCTGCTCTGTGAGAGCCGAATCCCCCAACAAACTGGTGGTGAGGTTTCCTTTGCCATTGGTAAGCGATGTCTCACATCCTCTCCGACCATAATGGGCTAAAAAACACGGTTCCCCTGTGAATTCAGCCCGTTTCCTTCTATTCTTTAACAGGAAGCTCTGCGAGAGTCAGCCCAGGCAGGCAAATCGCTCCTCACCCTCTTGTCCCTCCCGGGATGGACAGAGCCTCAGCGGGGCTGCAGAGCCACAAGCCACCGAGAAGATGCTGGCTCCGTCCGTCCATCCGCTCCTTTGGCTCTTCGGCTGCGTGCTGTTCCGAGGTGAGATGCTCAGCTCNGGGGAGGGGGGTACCAAAGGGACCCGGCCAGAGGTTTACACGTGTAGGAGCTGCCATGGGAAAGCTCAGCTTTTAAATTCATGCAGGAGTCAGGTTGCCAGGAAAAATGCGGCCGTCCCAGGCTTACAGGGTTTAATTGGTGGCGATGGAATAAAAGAACCTGTTTCCTGGTTGACAAAAGGAGCATTTCTGCTGCAGGCTGCGATGCTGAGGCATTTTGTAGTGAGTGACTTTTGTCGAATAAGCATAAAGGTAGAACACTTAAATGTAGAGTACATTATTTTCCTCAAAGGTATTTTTTCCTTGGCTGATTTTAATTTTTCCTCTCGTGGATATAAACACAAAAAGCATGTGCAAGACTCGTGCAGAACACGCTTAGGGACATGGTTCAGTGGTGCACTTGGCAGTGTTAGAATTACACATGGACTCTATGATCTTAAAGGTCTTTTCCAACCTAAAAGATTCTGTGCCTCGTCCTTATTGTAATAATTATGCGCCGTTTGCAATAATTCTGCTTTAACCTCTCTTTCCTACGTGAGTCACGGTGTGGGATGAAGGAACGAGTCTCCCGCTCTGGAGGGTGACAGGTTGTTTTTTCCCGCTTTGTCAGACACCTCTGGTTTTGCTGACAGCTCTAGTAGCCAGGAGCTGAAAAGCGGTCAGAAGAATACAGACTGCAACATCAGCACTGCTTCTGATAGACAACCACCTAAAAATCACGTGTCTCCAGTCCAAAGTTTTTATCATTAAACCACAGAAGTCGCCTATGGGTTATAGACACTGTGCTGGTAATAACAGGGTTTTTAAACACAGCAAATATAGAAACCAATTCAGTTAGCAGCTGTGTAATTCTGAGAAGTAAGAGCACATGGACCAGAAAACTTCTCTGTTAATTTGGGGCAATACTGGTGGCTTCAGCAGAGGGGCGAATTGTGTCTGGTATCAGACAAGGGGCTTTGAGGCCATACTGCGATGCTCCTTAATGCCTGCACACAATGCCGGTTTTCCCCTTAAAACTACTTGGTGGGGTTTGCCCGGGGCAGGAATGCCACGGAGGCTGTGCGGCACCTTGCCTGGCTCGGCTGCGCAGCGAAGATGCAGCCCCCTGCCCGCCTGCTGCATCATCAGTGGGAAGGGATGCCACCCGCCGTCCTTCTGTCCCGAGCACGTCATCTTCATTCTCCGCAGACTGCTTAAAATCACAGGGCAGGGACCGCTCTCAGTAGATGTACATCTAGCAGCTATTGCTGGACCCCAGCGGGGCCGGTATCCACAGACGACGGTCACAGCATCGCTGGTGCTCGCTGTGCGTCAGCTGATGCTGCAGTTGCACCACTCTGATCAAAACAACCGGCCTTCCCCACCATCGTGTATTCTGTCTCGCTTTTTTGCACTGATATGACAGTTCTGAAGTGGCTTTTTTAATTTTATAGCAAAGTCACTAAGGTGGTGCAGTACTTGGAGGGGGGAAAAGCTTCTGCACAAGACAGAAATGCTCAGAGGCCTCCCTGCACCTGAGGAGGTGGAAATAACCTTGCAGGAGAGACAGAATTTGCTTTGGCTGGAAAATAATACCTGCCTCTTTCCACACAGGCTTTTTTTTTAAAAAAAAAACTTTGAGCAAGTTCATTAATTCATCAATTAATTTATTATTTCTTCCTTTAAACTTCTAAGCTCTCACAGTTATTTCTAAAGGGAGGTTCAAATACTGTTATTTTGAAATTGCTGAAGTGGGAAGGTTTGGACCATTTCCAACCTGCTTTCCCTCCCCCAGAAACACTTAACAGAAAATTTGTCCAAACAAACCTCTTCCTATGAACATTTCCATTACAATGGGCAGGCGTTTTCCAGACAAAATATTTCCACTCAAAAATTCCTCCTCAAAGCTGATGAGAACCCAGCAGGATTTTCCCACTGTCACTCCATTCACGGCTCTCCTTATCTGCGCCACAGCCAGTGGATGGATAATACCACGAGAAATGTTGGAAACATATAAATATGTCAATATATATTTTTGATACAATCACAAACGTGGGGTGCAGCTAGAGGACAGACATTGATCTACCAGGAAACCTTCCAGACACAGTACTTGCATCCTTAAACCAGGGCATCCAGTGCATCATTGGCCAAAGGAGAGGCCAATGCAACCCTGGCCTGGTGAAGAAGGAAGAGAAAGCAGGAGGTGGTTAGGAGAAATGTTTGTTCACAAAACAAACTGCTCCCTTCTAGTAACACGAAACCCCGCAGATGACTCTGCAAATCTGACTGAAGTGGCCGGAGACAGTTTCCAGGAATTATGTCCCATTTACAATAGGTGAGTCAACAACAGGTGTCCTTGGAGGTGACGGTGCTGGTAAGCCAACGCCGGGAACGTTCCTGCTGGGAAAACCAAGGCGTGGGCTTATGCCCGAGGCTGGAAAAGGGAGATGTGTGTCTTGCGTAGCACCAGCAAAAGGCACCACTGCCAAGCCTTGGCTAGAAGGTGTTGTTACTCCACTGCCCAGAGGAGCCCACTCAGCATGACACAATGACCGTAGCGAGGAGGAACCTCCCATTGCGTGTTTTTTGTAGACTTAGGGACTGGGGGAGCTGTTTTTGCCTTTCAGCTGATTCATCCCAGCACAGCAGGAAGGAGCAAAGTCCCCTCTAGTATCTCCGGCTGCAGTGGCGTTTGAAGGTATAAAAGTTTCAAGGAGACTTTGCCCCTAACACCAGTAGCCGGTGAAACTTCCTACAAACCTGATGAAACACCAGGGATGCGGTTAAATGGCACCGCCCTACAAGCAGTTGGATTTCACAGGTTAGGAAAAATCATCTTACCTCTTTCTGGTGAGAAACCACTGGCTTGGGACCCAGTTCCCTGAGATCAAGGTTGCTGATCCAGGACACAGTGACGGGACAGGGCCATCGTAGTACAGAAGTAAAACTAACAGCTTGAGCTTGCCACCCCACATGAAGAGGAGGCAGAGAAAGCTCACGTGGAGCTGTTTATTGCAGCAATGTGGAAAAGGGTTCCATGGAGGTGTGGAGCATGTCTGTCCACCCTCCGGACCAAGCCAGGCAAACCCTTCTGCCACCGGGGACAGCCACTGGGGACAGCTATCACCAGCTCTGGGCAAGGGAGGAGAACCAAGGTGGGTCTCCCCCACCTTTTCCACCATCATCAGGCACAACTGCAGACCCCGCATGGTCCCAAGGGCAGCACAGCTCTGGGCAAGCAGCTCCAGACACGTGATTCTATAAGGTCCTCTTGGACATTAGCTAGAAGTGACTCTGGAGTTGCCAAAAATCTTGGAATCACACTGCAATTAGTGCAATTAGAAATCAGGGAGAAGCTTGTCACAGCTGACGATACAGCAGGTGGGGGCACAGGACCACTGGGCTTTGTGTCTGCCATGTAACGCTCCTGTGCCTTGTCCCCCAGATACGAAAAAAAGATAACAAAATTACCTCTTCCATAAAGCGCTTTGAAATCTGGGAATAAAAGTGAGCTGGTATCACCAGAGTCGCTCACCTAAAATCCAGACTCAGATGAAGCTCCTCAGGCCAAGATGCTTTACCTGCTTTTTAGCTGCTGCTTCTCCAAGACTCAGGACTTCAGGCAGCAGCTGCACAGTGCCTCCCCAGCACCAATGTGCTGAAATGACTGCATCCAGGCAGGGACGTCCTTCAGCCGCTCCCCCAGGGTTCAAGCCAGGAAACTTAAGAAAAGAAAGTGGGAAGAAGAGGAATTATGAGAATCGCCTGTTCCACCAGGCCCTGACACACCTGAGTCACAAGGTGGGAGCTGAACCGATCCCAGCAGACCACATTCCGGCGTGGTGGTTCACAAACACCACACAGCCTGGCTGCTACCAGCAATGCCCAAATAAACTCGGGGAATCTTGGAATTACTGGAAAGAATAACAAATTTGTGAATAAACGTGGAAACGGTAGCAAGGAGGCTCCATGAACTTGGGGGAAGCAAGACGTGCCTGGTAGGCACCTACCACTGATCCACCACGTTGGCTGTGCTGTCACGGGGCTCTGCGGACAGCTGGCTGGAGGTGTAGCGTATGAGCAAATACAGCAGCTGGAGCACACAAGATCTGGAAGAAAATCACACCAATTAATGAGGACCAGCTGCGAGGTGGCCTGTACAACGGCAGGACCCTGGCTGGAAGCCTCATCGAGCTGTGAAAGCATCAGGGCCAAACTAGCCTGCAACCCCTGATGCTTTCTCTGTGCCTCAGTTTCCCCATCTGCAGAAGACAAAGCAGAGCCAACACTACCCCTCTCCTGTGTAAACTGCTTTGAGATCTGCTGATGAATAATATTATTTAAGAAAACCTGTAGGCAGGCAAAAAGCACATGCTGGGCTCCAGCTCCCGTCAAGCCTGGATAGCTGGTCCTTCCATTTTTCCTTTGAACCGGGCACAGACGGATTTCCTTCTCCAAACCCCCAAGCCCAGGCTCAAACCCTAGGAGCAGCGTGGGCAGGAGAAGGGCAAGACCCATTTCACCAGCACTACGGATACCAGGAGCCATCGCAGCACTCCAAAACAAGCAGGTCACGGTGGAAACTGGAACCAGTAAGCAACTGGGAGGGCGACAGGCAACGCAGCAGCATGACAGATCTGGCATTTACTCCCCAGACACCATGGAGCAGTGGCAGTGCAGGCAGGAGAAAAGCCATGCCACTTTGCTCTTCCAGAAGCAACCACTTTTTGTGGAAAAAACAGACCTCAGCACGCACGGTGATGTGGCAGAGCCCGCTCCGGGCATGCGGTTTCCCCACATTGTTTGTCTCCCGACTTGTTTTCGTACATTCAAGTGGGTTTTAATTGACTTCCGCTAAGGTCTGCTTCCAGAACAGCTCACCAGAGGAGCACAGCGCGTGATGCTCAGAGAGGATGCCCAGAGCTGGGTGCAGCCCTTGAGGAGGGGCAGAGGAAGGCTAAGATCCTTTTTAATTGCTGACCAGATCCGGGTTTAATTCCTGGCCCTCTAAACTTTCCAGAACACTTTGGCCAAGTCATTACAATTCAGAACTGCTTGGCAGCAAGCTGCCAAACACCCTCCCTCCCCGTGTCATTTGGGAATTAGCAGCTTAAGTACCTCTGTGGGTCTGGGACCTGATTTAGGCTGTCAGTTATCCAGCCTGCATAACATTTTTCCTCTCTCTCTCCACCACAATTTCCACCGTACCTCTTCTGCTGTGTGACCCTCAAGGCAGAGGCACCTTTTTTAGGTGCTTAATAAAATAGGACCTTGGCTTTTGCAGAGCGCATTTTGCTTTCCAGGCATCTTAATACAGCATTATTTTTTTTCCACCTGAAAGTCCTAAGAATTGGGTGTTGTCGCTCCCTGTTGCTTCAGCAGCTGCTGTGCTTCGCCCGGGAAACAGCTGCGCTTGCATTCAGCAGTTGGCGTATTTTTGTCACGGGTCATTTAGCGGAAATGCCAAGATATGAACTGAAAAGTCTGGTTTTAGGTGGCTGGGTCGCTTTTCTGAAAGCATTTGTTTACACAACCTGCAGGCAGCGGGTGACGCCAAGGTGGGTACAGCGAGGCTGCACAATGCCGCATGCGCGCCGCAGCTCCCCGCCACACAGCAAGCTACCTGGGGACAGGTGGGACATCACCACATCTCCGCCCAAAACTGCTGGGGAAGGAGAAGTCCAGGGCTACACGCCGCTGGGGATCAACGATCCCTCTCCATCACCAGTTCTGAGTGGACAGGACCAGTCCCAGTGCCTTCATACTGGTGCCAGAGATCCTCCCCTGTGACTCCACACCTCTGGGAGTACAGACTGGGCAGCACGAGCCCTTCTTGAGTTTCATCTATACCCTGGTGAGATGTCTGGAACAGCTGGCCCAGGTCTTTGCTACAGCAGTGCTGCTATATGGAGGCTCTGATGTGAAGTTTGGGTTTTTTTAAATGTCAGTGCCTCTCTCCAGTCAGCAGCTGGAGAAACGACTCTTTAAATGTCTATGATTGCCAAAAAATAATACCAAAGCAGAAATGGTTTTGGTCTACATCATTCTCTTCTCATGCTGAGGAGAGAGCAGGGTGAGCTGCTGGCTCTGGAAACATCTCAGCTGCCGTGAGAGAATCACAGAATCACAGAATGGTCAGGGTTGGAAGGGACCTCCGGAGACCATCTAGTCCAACCTCCCCTGTCAGAGCAGGTTCACCTACAGCAGGTTGGACAGGAATGTGTCCAGGTAGGTTTTGAGTATCTCCAGAGAAGGAGATTCCACAACCTCTCTGGGCAGCTCCATGGAAAGACCCCTCTGCTCTCAGTCTAACACTCCCATCTAACCTCACAGAAGAAATACTTCAAATAACAGAAATCCAAAATTCCCCTGCTCATCCTCTGGAAAAATTAACCGAAAGGCAGCTAGCGCTGACTCAGAGCTGAAATGCACCTGCAGCTCTGACACACTCCTCTGCAGCCCTGTGGCTGTGGTGGGTAAGCAGGAGTTTCCCATTACAGCGAGCGCAGAAAGTCGTATTTCCCATCGTAAATCCCTCAGCAAGCTCCCCGTCTCCACCTAGAACTGCACAATGCGGCTATAAAGCACTTGCCCCCAGACACGTAGCAAATATCGTGGCAGTGCATGGGCTCAATGGCGAGTCATTTGAATGGCTTTGATGTTTATTGCAATTACATCTGCGCTGGCTGCATCCCGATTATTGTCGTTAGCTGTTTATATAGCCAGGGCCCTCCGCGGAGGGGAGCAGGGCCGTGCTGGCAGTGGCACCGGGAGGAAGACGGTTTCCAGCACTGTTTGCATGACAGTCCCCCCAGGGGAGGTCTGCAGGGAGCCGGGACGCGTGGCACTTTTTTTCTTTGTACCCGTCCTGCTGCACAGCCCCACAGCGTGACTCAGGGCTCTTCCTGCCTTGCACACGTCCACCCCCCTCCCATGTAACCCAACCGGGACGCTAAGCACCTTCGCCAAAAGAAAACACCTAATGTAACAGGACTTTTGATTATTTGAGTTGGCAAGGAAGGCATAACAAGCAGCAGTGGCCAGAAGTCAGAGCCAGACCTGCTCCGCTTTGAAATAACGCGCGGTTGTGTTTAGAGAAGCCAGGGCCATTTATTCCTCAGCAAAGTGCCAAAAGGGGACCTTTGTCCTCTTGACAGCAAGACTAGGCATTTCTCTGCAGCAAAGCTCAAACACAGCAGACCAGGGTGAGCATCTGCTTGGCCAGGTGAACTCCAGAGACTGAGGACTGGAAAAAAAAGCTGCTTATTCATCTTATTTACAATAACCCCAGGGTTTAATTTTGCAAACGGAGAGCTCCTTATGAGCCAGTGCTCTGGTGTGACCTTCAGTGAAAGGCTGAGCCGTGGTGGAAGAAAGCATTGAGTACGATCCATCTCCTCTTGCCCTAGTGCTGGGGATGCTGGAGCTAGCCCACGGGATGGTCCCATCGGGGATGGCAGTACAGGACAATGTCATCTCCCTTGTCCTCAGCGTCCCCCTATCCCTAGAGGCTCTGTTCAGGCTCTCAGATTGCTCCCCAGCTGCACCAAAAATGCTGGAATAAACAGCCAGCTCAGCACCTTTATTCCCCTTTTCCTTTGACAAAGACTAAGTGTCGACGATAGCTCTTTCTTCAGCAGCTCTTCATGCTTTCACATGCCATGTACACTAAAAAGCACCTGTGATAATTGGAAAAAGAAAATGTGTTATAACAGCTACTTCTCCGCACAGAGGAAAAAGACAATGGCTTCCGGAAGGGAATTTCGGAGAAAGAGGAGCTGTCTGAGTTTGGCAGCTGCTAGAGGATATTGGTCCCCATGATGATGTCAGCACATTATTTTTTGTGCTGAATCTATACAGAGCACCTTAAGGCACTTGCAAACCAACACCCAGAAATTGTGTTGTAAAGCTGTTTAAGAAGAGGAAGCCCAGTGACAAAGAGAAAACTTGGCAGACTCTTGGGATCCATGGAAACAGCCCAAAGCACCACATCTTCTCCATGGAGTCAGCAGTGCCCCACAGTATCCCGGGCGACAGGGCTGCAAAGGGGGGCATCCCCCTTCCTCGAAAGCAGCATCTCTACCTCTTTAAGAAGGGCAACCGTGTGCCCAAAAGAGGTTTTTTCCCATTATATTAGTTGATTTAGTAAGTGGTGTTACATCTGTCCATAATCCTATGTTACCAGACTGATGCTCATTTAACCAGCTCTTCAAAGCCTGCAGAGAAGGATATCCCATAATTCTCCTACACAATCACTCCTAGCAGCTCCCTATCTTTATGTTAAGGCAGTTTTCTATTGCCCAGCCTCCCTTTTCCTTGCTGCAGTTAAAAGCCCTTGTTTTCTGGTCCTGTTCCCAGGGGATTTAGAAAACACATTAGTCCCTTCCTCTCCCTGCAATTAAAAGATCTGATCATGTCTCTTCTTTCATGGACTAAACAAGACAGTTTCACCAGCCTGCTGCCCAGTAAGCTAGAAGAGAAAAGCATGGAAAAGATCTGAAAAGTCAGGTCTGATTTTCACAGCCAAATCCTATCTGGAAAGAGACCATTTTTTTATTATGTGTTCACCGCGGCTTACACATTGTTTTGGTTCCTGTTTGGCTGAGATCATTGTCATAAAGCCTCAGACAAAAAAAAAAAAAAAAAATTACGTCTCCAACACCATTACATGNCAATAACCCCTATACACTGGACGCCAAAGGTCTCATTCCAGGTACAAAACACTCTCAGGGCGTTCATCTGACCTCTTTCAGACACCTACAGCGCAGGTACCTACCAGGAAATTCATCACCTACCTCGCCTCTATGGCTCCTGGTAAGAAATGTGACGTTGGAGGCTGTGGCTCCTCTAGCCACACCGAGAGTGAGGTAGAAATCTGAAATAGGTATGGTAAGGTAGGGATATGCAATAGGTCAACACAACAGGGTTTTAGAAGTGCCTGGTCCTCTCTTTGGTGAGAAAGAGAGCCAGGAGATGAGCTCTCTTGCAGGCTGGCTCACAACAGAGGTAAAGCAGCAGGTGAGATGAATCTTGCGTACAGGGAGGACAGATCTGGGCTGAAAAGGGGCACGCAAGCCGTGCTCTGCTACGGCTGGCACTGCTTTGCTGGGTGTCCCCTCCTGCCAGTCCACAATGCATAGCAAAGGCACCGCTCCTTGTTGCTGACCACTGCTGCAATGGAGCTACGTGGCACTACAAGGGGACAGCGAGCTGGAAGGATTCAACATTTACTGATGTACAGGTTTTGTCCAAAACCTTTAGCTCTCGTGGGACTCTGGTGAGATGGATCACCAGTGGAATCAGATTTGGCTGGTTTCTCTAACTGTAATGTCGTTTCTTTCACGAATCTTAACTACAGGCAGCACCAGCATCACCAGCAATAACCATTTAAAATTACCGATTAGGATGTGCATTTCAAAAATAACAGACTCAAAGTCAGTCACCTTTTCAAAGTTAAAACAGTCGGGTTTGATTTGAGCGTTTAAGGTGCATTTACATTTTCCAGTTCTTGTCCCCAGATATGGGAATTAGACATTTCTTTTTCCCATTTTAAATGGCAGCATTTTTAGTTGGCATCTCATCTCATCATAGGATTCCAGGAGCTGGGGCTTAAAGAAAAACACCAGGGACCCTGAGAGTAGGCAACGTGGGGGATCGGTGCAGGTATGCTTTGCCGTAAATCCACAGCAAAACCCCCCAAAACCCAAACAAAACCACCTTTCAGTTGAGAAACTAGGGACTTGGTGCAACAGTTACAATCCCAGGAGAGCAAACCCTTGCAAGGACCTACAGGACTACCCACCACTACCAGGGAAGGCAGCTCCAAGCCAGTCCCCAGACTGCAGCCTGTGTCTGGACTTACACGGCCACAAGGCTTCAGCCAGCTTCCCAGGATACAAATACAGAAGGATCAGAGGTAGGAGACAGGAAGAAAAACGGTCCCATAGGCTCCTGGAAGCCTTTACAAACCTCATGCATCCACTCGTTAAGGTCTCAAGGGAACAAAGTGTTCAAATGCGTGTTTTAACTCTAAAAAGCTCCAGAGGACAGGTCAACCAGCCTTTCTCTGCCAAGACTGAGCTGGAGGCAAACAGCTCATGGGGAGGGAATGACCCCACTGATGTATACATCCTTGCATTTTCCCTGTAAGAGAGGGAGACGGCTCCCTGAAGGGTTTGGCTCCATCTGCGGAGGAGGGCATTTATCCTGGCTGGATAAACTCCAGTACTAATTTACTCGGAACCTGAGAGTTTTGCACTCAGAGTTTGCTACTACCTCTTTGCTAACGCTTTTGGGGAAAACATGTATTTCAAAGTCATTCCTACAGAAAGTGAGGAAAACACAGACCACACAACCAGCAAGAAAACCAATGTGTTAGTGGCAGTCACAGATTAGCACCGCTAATACTCTTATTCTTTCATTTCAGGTACTACAGCCTCCACAGACTCCTCCATCCACTCTGTAACAGGTACCTCCTGGGTTGCGATGGGCTTTGTATGTCTATTTGGATGTGGATGCATGTGCCCATGCGGGGATGCAAAGAGTCCACGAATGGGAACCAGATCCACTGGTTCAACCAGAACGCACATCCACTGAAGCACCTTCTCCCAGGACCCTACGCTGCCCACCTCTGCCTGCCCCGTCTAGCATCATTCACCCCCAGATCGCCAAGGGCCACGGAGGGCACTGCACCCCAGAGGATGGCCATGCCTGATTCCCTTTTTTAACTGGAACACAGTAATTCCAGGAAGCCTAGCGAAAGCAGGGGGATCTTGCCTCATCTTTGCTCCCCGTTTCGCCCAGCTGTTTCCTAGCAGTTTGCATGCTCTCCTCCATGGACCCTCAGAGCCAAGGTCCCTTTGCCCACAGGTGCCTATAGCCACACCAGTGACAAACTCTCTCCTTAGCACCTTGTGCCCCCCGTCACCCCTTCAGCTCTTATTTGCTATAGTGGTCCCTTTCCAGCCCATCCTTGAACCCTCCCTGTGGGGATGCCACCAACAAGGAGCACGTGTAGGAGATGTTACCTCCATGTGTCTCTGCTTGTGTTACAGGTCAATCCCAATCAACAACACACAGCCCTGAAGTAAAGAACCATACCTCAGGTAATGCTCATCCAGAGTGCAGCTTGGGGGCATCGTGGTTTGTAACTGGTCCGACCTTCAGTCCAGCTGGTCCACCCAGCCATAAATGGGGCTTAGATGAGAACAGTGGTGGGGAAAGAAGGAAATTTTGTGGCATGAGGGCTTCTGATCCAGCCAGCTCACCCCACAGGGATCAAGACACAGGTATGAGCAAGAAGAGGGAAAGAATCACTAAACTGAACAGAGAGACACAGGGTCAGCAGGTCACAACGCAGGGAAAACCCTTTGTGCGCACAAAGGATGCGACTGCCCAGAGCCCAGGCAAGGAGCTGGGCTGGGCGGTGTTGCTGCATCTTCTGCCTGGCAACACCCACTTTGCTCAGCAGCTCTCCGTGCGAGGACCGCGGGTCGTGCGCAGCGTGTGCATGCACAGTGCCTCGCATGCCGGTGCTGGCCTCAGCTCCCAGAGTCCTGACGGAAGGAACAGCAATGAAGTCATTGTCGTTAACAGCTTTCGCGCATTATGTTTACTGTTCAATACTGCTCTCCTGACAAGGGTGACCACTTTTTTCTTTTTTTTAATTAAAATTGTCCAGTGCTTTGCACACCTTCAGCACTTCCCATACATGTTCCCAGAGGAAAAAAGGAAGCGTGGAGAGGCTTGTCCTAAACGGTACAATGTGTCAGCGCAGGGACTGAGCACTGCCCTAGCTCTAATCCAGTTATTCTTGTTAGGGGTGTCGCTTTGTTATCTGCCTTCCTGGAAACAGCAATCACTCGTAAGGACTGAAAAATATTTAAAAGTCATATGAACCTCTAAGGGGTTGCCTTACTTTATTCTCTTTTTTCTGTTCTCCCCCTCTGCTGAAAACAGCTTCAGGACATCACCATGTCTACGTGGTGACACAGAAGCTGCACGCAGTGACACAGAAGCCCTGGAAGCGGGCATTGGGAGGTGTCAGCAGAAAGTTACACGTTTCAGTCTGAAAAATACACAAAAACAACTACATGAGAAGGGATCTCTCCAACTCCAGATCCACCTCTGTCAGTCCACTTGGATCTATGGAGACAAATCTCTTCCTGCTACGTTTGCGGGGGAAAAAAATCTTTCTAAGCATAGATACTCCTCCAAAGGGACCCCAAAAATAGAGAGGAAGAAGATCTCAAAAAGATCTCAGATTCTGCTTCCATTCCTTGCAGAAAAAAAATAAACAAACTTATTCCTAAATTANAACCATTTTCACTCTTTTCTCATTTTTATTGGAAACCCAAGAGAAGTCTAGACAAGGAACTTGCCTATAAATTCCAAACTGGTGATGCACCCTTACTTGCGGAGGGCTTATTTAAAGCTTTTTCCCCCACATCTTGCTCTGGATCATGTTCTTGCTATGCAGCTTTGAGTAGCAGGTTAAGGAAGATGACAGAGCCTCCAGACAACTGCAAAAACTGAATTATTTGTGCTTAGAGAGTCTCGGTGAAATGAAATATAAAAGCTAGCATTTCAGATAAGCAAATAAACACGTGGGTGCCAGGCAGCTCTAGCCAGTTAAAGTGTCCAGTGATGAAAATACCTTCATTTCCAAAGCAGGAAAAAAGCAGTGGCACAAAGCAGAGTTTCTCCATGTGTTTCCCGAGCTCTGCCAGCTCAGCACCTCCATACACTACAAAAAGCAAAAGCTAATGCTGAAGTACAAGAGCTCCCTAGCTCTGAGCAGGGTGAAGGCTATTTCCCTGTCTAGTCATGCCCGTGCTTTCCCCAGCAGGTTATCCCAAGGCGTTTGAGGACTCTTTGCAATAGCCGTACTCTCCTCTAAGCTGTTTCTGAGCAGAGCTTGTGGTGAGCAGAGCTTTTTGAAATAACACTACGCTTCCTCTACAGAACCTTCAGTAAAATCGACGACACCAACTGACTTGAATCTCACCTCTGTGGGTCAAACTACTACAGTGAAATCCTCTTCCATTGCTACAACGCCGCTAGCGTTGACTGTGCGAAGTAAGTACAGAAAACTCAAATTTTTGCTCAGGCAAGGCATGTTTATGCATCCCTCCTTATCCAAGCCAAACTGGGGACATCAAAAAGACTGGGCTAGTCCACACCATGCTACTTATCCAGAAGCAGCAACTTTTGAATCTCTTTGAGTCTTTGCTAAAAGAGCAGCTCGTTGCAGCTCCCCAAAAGCACAGGGCTGGACACAACCGTGACCCGGATGTGCCAGCTGCACAGCAAGCCCATAGCAGAAAAGACAGATCATGCTTCACCTGGTAATGTTTGGTGGAGGAGCTACGGACACCCCAGCCTCCCCAGCAGACCTCTCCCAACCTCACCTCTCACGTACACTCTCTAAATTGACTGCACAGCTTGCTGGCTGGACATCTTGATGTTCGTTTGGAGGGGAAGTCTCATGTAAACAAAGTTTTTTACCCCACAGAAACCCAACAGCTCTCCATAGCACAATCAGTAGCAGCTTCAAGAGTTAATTCTCCTTTCCCATGTTTTCTTTATCCAGATGAAAAGTCTAGTGGAAGCAAAAGCACGGCAGCTCTGCCACCTCAAGGTACGTTGTCCTTTTATAGAGTAACAATAAGTTTAGATAATTTCATGGCAATTAGCTTATTTGGTTCACATTGTGCAGGTTATCAAAGCACTAGTCTTTACCTTGGGGTTGAGCCATGAGTAACACCCAAAATCACGTCTGGTATCCTTACAAGCAGTGATAAAACACAAGACCAAACGCACTTAACATCCTCTGCCTGGGATGAACTTGAACAGTTGAAAGACTGATCTATGTTTAGGAAAAGGGAGCCCTTTTAACATCCTTTAAAAAAAAGAAAAAAAGAATCATTTTGCTTTTTTGCTGGGTTTGCTTAACCCAGCCTGTAAGCAAAAATTAGAGAATTCAGTAAGAATTTTCTTAGAATACGGGCAGAATCCGAGTGGGAAGACTGAAATCTGACAGCTGAGCTGACTCTCCATTAAAGATTTAGCCCCAAAAATCTGCAGCGGTGAAGACAGAAACTCCTCTGCCTCTCCAAGTACCTCTCAGATCTTCTCTAACACAAGCAAGGTTAAAAACCCGTGGTCAGCTCTGCCTGCACAGATGTCCAACCAGCATGCCTGTGCCCAGCTAAGCCAAGAGCCCTTTGCATCAGAGCAGATTGCTATTAATTATAACCCTGCTTTGTATCTGAAAAGCTCCATACATCTTTAGCTGTAGAAATGTTGCTGATGCTTCCAAAAGCGAAGTCTCCCATTGTGTGAGACCCAACGTTTCCCAGGGATGGGGTATCCATGCCAGGCTTAGCAAACCCCAGCTTCTGCCCACCGTCTGTGGCCAGAAGGACAATTTCAGAATGAAAAAAAGGGTCTGACGACCGCTGAAAACATTGCACAGCAGTAGTCCCTCTGCTTCCCAGGACTGTTCTGCTCCATGTGGTTACCCGTTTCTGAAGCAGTTAGATTTGTTATTTCATGTTTCCCCTTTTTTCTTCTGACTTTTGGCAAAATTACCTTCCAAAACCGTGATGTTTTCTGCAAGACAGGAACCCTGGTTTCAGCTGCACGTCCCGCAGTCCACTGCAGAGTGCCAGGAGCTGTTTCGCACTTCTCCGGGCAGCACATACTTTTGGCCAACGCTGCTGTTGGGAAGGTGGGGATGGGAAAGGCAGAAAGAAGATCCTACTTGACCTACAGATAATCTTCTGCAGCTCAAAAGTATCATTTTTAGCCTCCTGACAGGGTCTGTAGCTCTTCGTTAAGGTCAATGCAGATAATCTGGCCGTTCAACACACATCCAGGAGGCAGCAAAGGTTTTTTTTCTCTGTACAAGTGAAACACACAGGCTAGCTTTAAAATTGCTTGCGCAGGCATTGGAAGCAGCTGTCACAAACCCAACAGCTTCATATAAGCCAGTTCATCCCACTGAGAACTGGAGTCCTTGCTCGAACAAACCTCTACGCTGCCACAGCTAGACTACATATGGTGTACAAGTTAGCCCAACTCAAACTAGCTTAAGTACTTCTAGATAGCCCAGGACAGCATATACACTAATTCCAAGACCAAGGACAAGCCAAACAGTCAATCCACACCCATACTCTACAGAATTTCTTCCCCTAAGCACACTTCTTTTTTTTTAAGTCTCAATGTTTATAAGCAACAGTAAATCTATAACCTTCCCAGTTCACTCTTCCAATATTCAATTCCTCTATCTGCCTCTGGGACTGCAGAACCTGAAGAGTTTATACAAAGGTATCTGAATTTTGGTTCCCTGAGTTTCTATCTGGACATGGAAAATAGCATAAAGTATGTTTGGTGGGAAGGTTTTAGCCCGAGTATGAATTCCATGTTTCCCCAGATATCACCAGCATTACTGTTCATCCATTCTCTCCAGCATGCCCGTTAATTCTTTTGGTTATTAGATGACACTCAAGGACAAGACTCACATTCTGCATTTCTCTGTGCAGGTCAAGAGCCCAAGAGAAGTGAGAGTACCACAACCTCAGCAACTCAAGGTGCTTTCTCCTTTCTCTCGCAGAGAGATGATTACCGCTAGATATTTTATAGCCCGTTTCACAGCCAACAGCAAGGCCATCATACCGCTGTCTTCAAGGCAGCATTGTGAAGGGCTAACAAGTACCTGAGGGATGCTGGCCATGTTATCTAGCCCTTGAAAAGCCTGTAAAGCTCCACAGAAGCAGCACTTCGGGGCAATCTGTTGAACCTGGTAACAGTGGTTGTGAGTCACAGCAGGGAAGGTGCCACTATGGCGAAAGGGTGTAAAAGGAGGGAGACAGGACAAGGCTCGCCCTCAAACACACTGCCAGCTCAGTCCTTCACCTGCCATGCTCAGCTTCCTCACTAGGGCCCCTGCAGAAAACCCTGTGGACGTTCTCAGACTGTCGATAAAAGGGGCCACATCAAGGCAATCCAATTCCCATATAGGTCTTGGTCACTTTGCTGCTAACATTGATGGGGCTGGCAAGTGCGAGTTAGGTCCTCTAGCGTTGCTAGGAATCCTCTTCCCAACCTTGGAAGAAAGACTTTTATATAAAGCTACCTTTCCCCCTCTTGTAGGCACCTCAAAACCAGCCACCCCAACACTGGAGTCCTCTGGCTACTTGCCTGTGCCCACTCCGACAGATGATAAATCACCACTAACGGTGGCAGCTTTTGGTAAGGTCTTGCTCAGCCTGGGGCGAGGAGGGGGGTCTGTTTTGCCAGGCCATGCTGTTTTGGACCTCCAGCTTCAAAGATGCTTCCCTGGAGATGGCTCCACAGTTTTCTTCTTCAGCATGCCTGATCCTGGAGTTTTCAGAGAGCAAGGGAAAACCCTTGAGAAAAAGATTTGTCACCAGCAGGCAATAAAGCACCTAATCAATACTCCCAGCCATGCCCAGTATACGAGGGACAGTATGAAAGTCCATCACGTCTATAGCCAAGCTTGGGATCTTGCTTCCAGCACCGGTGTTTGCCCCAGCTCCATGTTAGGACAAGACCTGGGCACAAACGACCCCAAGCTATGCCTTCGTTTCCCTGATAAGAGTCTAGAATAAGTACACTACCTGCCTGGAAGCTTAGACTTTTTTTTCACTGCAAACCTGTTGGAACTTCATTCCCACCCTGCCTTAGTGCCCCCCACCCCTCACAGTTGCACCCTGCTTAGCAGCAAGCAGCCAAGTCCTCCGCAGCCATTGGACTGTGGAAGGATGGAGCAAGAGATGCCATACCTTAACCTGGCAATAGATTTGAGGCCAGACATCAGAATCAAATCTGCACTTGGCCACTGGTTTATGAGACAGATAACATCGTTCACAGTCTTTTTAGCTTGTCTATCCTCATTATATTACATATTTATCTGACTTTATACACTTTCAGGATAAGATTTACCAACTGTAGTAGGGACATACTGACTTCAAGCAATCCCCAGTTGGGGGGATTGGCTGACTTCTGCCCTCCTGGCACTGCCTTACCAATTAAGTCTTCATCAGAAGCCCTTTGAGGCTAAAACACAAGAGGATAAAGCCACTCACTGTAGTGACTACTTACTTCTCTGCTTATTACACACCACACTCATTTTAACGAAAATATTGATTTCCTACCCAAGTTTTGATGACAGTCAAAGTGTCTCCGCTAACCCAGAAGCTGAGGACAGGCACGATGTTATATCAATCACGGACAGTTCTTTCCTCCATCCCCAGGTGTCATCAGCTTCATAGTTATCCTGATAGTGGTTGTGATCATTCTGGTCAGCGTGGTCAGCCTGAGGTTCAAGTGCAACCGCTCAAGGGACTCAGAAGGTATTTGCCCGGGGCGATCTGTCTTCCCCTAATCAAAAAGTCATCAGTTTCTACATAGATCTGGCAATTCCTAAAAGATGCTTTTAAAAAGCTTACTCGGTGGGGAGGTTTTGAAGCCAAATTGGAATGCAGATTGAGCAGCTAAGGAATGTAGAGTGACCACCTCTTCAGAGCCCCAGCCCAGACCCATCCGCACAAGGAAACGCTCTTAGGTTTGCTGCAGCTAAACGTGCAGATTTCCAGCAGTGGGCAGCTCTTCCAGCGAAAAGTCATGGAGTTTGACACTCCTCTTCCCCAGGAATCTTATTTGCCACTAAGCAGTGCCCACTAGAGGGAAGGCTGCTCTACAGCAAGCCCGTAACTGCCAAAAACCAAAGGACGGTAGTGACTCAACAGACAGCAGAGCACTCAGTCCCGCATGTATGTCACATTAGCTGAAGAATTTTCTCTAATTACCTCTCGAGTATCCCCCGTGGTGTCTCTAATCTCGTTTGGATTTCATTTATAACACTGTACAACGTAATTCTAACTTATTTTATTGCTTGGCTGTGATGTTTTCTCACCTGTACATCACCAACTGCCTTTCTCTCTCCAGACAAACAGAAACCAGGGACCTCCATGGTGTCAGAGAGGTAAGGCTGCTCACACTACTCACGTCCTATTCAAAGTGCCTATTTTATTCCAGAACTAATTTTAGCAAGGAAAAGAAGCTGCTTTGGTTATTTCAAGTGGAAGGAAGCATTTCAAGACATCTTTGAGACAGGTCAAAAAAACAAAATGAGCATTGATAGCACCTCATCCTCTGCTTGATGGAGACAAAGGTAGAAGTTCAATATTTAGGGGCCTCATTTCAAAGCTGCACTGATACCTGTGAAGACTCATCACCTCAATCCAGAGACCTTTGGAAGAGAAGCACCAAGTGGAGGACAGTCCATCTGAGCCCCATGGTCCATCACTGCTACTTAAGAAGAGAGGCGACACATGGGAAAGCAGCAGGAAACAAGAGCTGGAAGGGACCAAAACATGTTGCTCCTACTTTTCCATCTGATAGTTTCCTACCAAAGGAATAAACCCCGCTTTGGAAAGAGGCAAGGGACGCAGGGAGCAAGGTCCCTAGGTATTTAGGTGCCAAATTTGCATCAACATCAATGGTTCTCAAATACCCTTAATGCTCATGTCCTGAGTGATCTGCAGCCACTGAGGCAGGACATACCCGAGCAGAGGACTGTGCCCCCGAGCTACCCTAATCCCCAAAGTCATCCAGTCTCCATTGCACTAAATGCGCATCCCAGCCCTAGCCCTCAGGGTAGGGAGAACACCTTCCTAACACCTGTAACTTTCACTCTTAAGAGAGACACTGGCAACACAGGAGGAGCAGCATCGTATGTAAAAATATCCAGGGCTCCCTTGTTATGACAAACAAACTTAAGGGCATAGGACAGAGGGACATGGTAAGGTTTCTTTTTGTTCCAGTCCTGGCAATGGCTGCAGGGCTAGAAGGTAATTCAGTCACTGAGAACCAGATCCAAACTGCTCGTTGAGTCTGCCTACAAGTAGTGACACAGGTGACAACAGTGCTTTCTGTCGGCCAAACCAGCTCCGCACCCGAATTTCAATGCGCAGCTTGTTTCCCCAGAGACCCCCTGAACCTGTGTTCAGACAGGGGATGGGGACTTTGGCACTACGGATGCACCCGAACTGGGATAGCAGCTCAAAGGGTGGTGTAAGTCAGTCCTGGTCCCGCGTGCCAGCCAGCCACAGCCCTGCCTGTTTGCCTCCAGTTGTGTGCAAAGAAACCCCCTTCTCTTTTTCCAGAGTAGTTAACACAGCCTTCTCTTCTTGACAGCTGCTCGGCAGGCACAAGCCAGAAGGAGAACAGCATCACTCTGATCTCCATGAAGAACATCAACATGAACAACAGCATGAGTTACCCACCGTCAGAAAAGGTTTCCCTTTTAAGCCTCGCTTTTTAGAGAGTTAGCTGAGGATTATTTATCTTACTGGAAAAGAGCATGCCTTTGAGTTATTTCTTTGCTCTCTTATTCCTTCAGAAAGATAAGAAAAAACAGCTGCCATCAAACTTCTAAACATCCAAACTGGTTCCAGTGAGCCTAGCGAAAAGTTTGGATGCCCATCTCAGGTTTATCCAAGCTGCCTGAACTCAAGGCATGACGTATGCCTTGTGTGCCATCCCCTAGGGCCAGGCATCAGAGCTAGAGTGGTTTGTCATTAAACGAAGAGGTCAACAAGCCAGCCTTTGTGAAGTCAAGGTCTCCCCCTCTAGTCCAAGCTTACCGCACTCCTGCTCCATGGGTGATACTGGAGCACATTCCCGTCAGTACTCTCAGATCCATCCCACACGAGTAATTCACATAATTTTAAGTCGTTTTAAAGCTAAACTAGCACTGTGACTGGGTTGGAGGGAACACATTGCTTAACTTCGTTTGCCAGCCCAAACAGGCTGCTGACACGCCATGCTTTGTTCCTTTTGCAGGTGCTATGAAGCCAAGGACCCAGAGCTTGAAGATGGCTCGTGGCAGTGACTTTCTAGGTTCTTTTATTTTTTTTTTTTTTTACCTTGGGGAAAGAGCAAGGGTGGACTTTACATATAAATTATTATGTCCTTTCTGGTCAATACATTTACAGTAGCATCCCACATAGCTTCCTCACCTGGGTTCTAAGGGCTTTCTCCAGTTACAGCGTGCCATGCTCAGTGGTTGATATCTAACTCTATTTTCTATATGCATTCAAAGCCTCAGATTATTCCAGCAGCAAGAAGCACCAAGGAACCATCTACTTCGCAAACTACTGCCTTAAATTAATGGCCTTTATAGTCCATGCGAGCCAGTAACAGGCTCGTTAATTGGTATAGCCCTACATTGAGTCAAACCCGTGCATTAGAAAAGCACGATCTGAAGCTGAAGGCCTAATGGGATGTAGAAGGTCAAATCCCAGCATGATTGCTCCAAGACGCTTCTCTTTGGTGCCCTCATCATCCCTGCAGCAGTGGGGATGAACACATCCACCTACCTCACAGGGTTGTTGTGAGGCTGTGTTAATCAATGTCTGCAAAGCATTTGGAGAGCCATGAATTAAAGGTGCTGCTGAAATGCGAATTGCCATCCTAAATACTTTATTATTAATAAATGAGCTTCAGGCAGGCAGATCGCTATCTTCCCACAGGTCCAACATGCTCAAAGATGACCCATCTTAGGTGTAAAGAACAAAGTCTCTGCATGGACATGGTTTTATCTAGGCTCAAAAAGGAGTGGCCACAGGGAAACTGCTGAGCTACTTCAGCTCCTGAAGTTTGGCAGCCTGAGTTTGCTGGGAGAGCTTCCATCTTCTGTACTACCACTTTCCCAGAGCCTCCCGATAGACCAGAAAAGCAGATGCCCCTTCCAGTTCAGCCAGAGCACCCACCTTATGGCAGCACCAAGAACCACCAGTGCACCCTCGAGTCGCCACAGCAGTGAGAACAGTCTTCCGTTAGACTCCACGGTGCGACAGGTCACGTTTGGAGCCAGCTGGTTCACAGCCCGAGCTGGCTCAGACCCAGCTGCCGGGTCTTTTACTGCCAACAGCAAAATAGATCCTTATAAGCCAAGCGACGGAGGATGATGGAAATGTCAATACTTATCATCAATGCTCATCAATATCTAAAGGGCGGGTGGCAAGAGGATGGGGCCAGACTCTTTTCAGTGGTGCCCAACAACAGGACAAGGGGCAATGGGCACAAAATGGAACACGGGAAATTCCATCTCAACATGGGGAAAAACTTCTTTCCTTTGAGGGTGGCAGAGCACTGGCACAGGCTGCCCAGAGAAGCTGTGGAGTCTCCTTCTCTGGAGAGATTCCAAACCCGCCTGGACATGTTCCAGTTTAACCTGCTGTAGGCGACCTTGCTCTGGCAGGGGGGCTGGACTGGATGATCTCCAGAGGTCCCTTCCAACCCCAACCATTCTGTGGTTCTGTAATACCCAGCCTCCACATGACCGTAAGAGAAATGATGTGCTGTTGGGTATTTCTGGAGGTCTCGGCTGCCTTATGCAGCAGCATAATGTACTAAAGCACTAACTGAGCAACCACCTATGACTCTGCCCACCTTCACCATGACTCCTGCTGGCAAGCTTCACCAGCTCCAGAGTCAACACAGACCTCCAGAGCACCTCATGGACCCAGCCAGCACTATGCTGAGATACCGCTTTCTCCTATCATGAGCATCAACATCCATCAACCCTGAAGGTAAACTGTGAAGATAAGGAAAAAAAGATGTAGCCGAGCACTCAAAACCACTGCACACATTCCCCTGCACAGTTTGATGAAACATAATAATTTAGCTTGATTTAATTTTATAGGATGGATGAGAGATGTTTACTGGAACATGCAGTGCTAGAGGTAGCTGTGCTTTGCAGCTGGCAATTAAGTGTTCAGCCAAACAAATGCAACGTTTGCACAACTCCTGCTAGGATCCAGCACACTTTCTATCTTTAACATACACACCAGGTGGTTTGATAAGGTATTTTTTTATGAAGAAATGAAGCCCTTCTGGTAAAATTCCTGAAAAGCAAAATGACATCACTCCACTCGCCCAGCCTCCACCAGACTGGTGAGTTTGCACAAGATCCCAGGTGATCCCTAGGTAGGTGGATCCAGACAGCTCCAGATCGCAGAGACCTGTGACTCGGCAAGTGGAGCCTCACAAGTAGGTTTTTCACCCCAGGAAGACACCACGAAGGCAGCTGGTAAGAACCTGTGGTATCAGACGCTTCCGTCGTTGTCAAGCTTTAACTGACTCCATATGACCTCTGGAAGATGACCCCATGCTTCACCTTCCTTCCTTTGTCCTCCTTCTCCCCACAGACTCTTGAGGGTCTTGACAAGTAACCCGAGCCTGCTCCACTCTAAAACTGATCCACACCCAAAAGCAAAATTCCGACTTTGACCACGTTCAAAAGAAAGAAAGAATGAAAAATAAGCAATGGAAGTGATGTCACACTTCCACTCGCGGCTGCTCACGTGAACAGAGAGGTCTTCCCCAGCCTGCTGCGCTCCTACAAAGCACGCTGGTGGAAGATAACCTCACACACCACAACTCCACTCCTGCAGCTCATTAGCCCGGTTTTAATTGGCACAGGGCAGGAGGGCTCACGGGACAAGCCCTTGAGGGGTTTCCAACCACAGCGGAGCTGGCGTTTCTCCGGGCTCCTCCCCGCCCTCAACGCAACCACTCAAGACCATCTCATCTCCCACGGCCGGGCACAGACAGACAGGAAGGAGCCTTCAGCGCCGAGTGATGTCATACGAGCATAGAATGGTTTAGGTTGGAAGGGACCTTAAAGATCATGAAGTTCCAACCCCCCTGGACCACACAGGCCACATCACAGGCAGCTCCCCTCAGGAAGCTGCTTCTGACGTCACCCCGCCCCGCTATGGCGTCACGAGCGCGGTGCCCGCTGGGTACTGTAGGGCTGGAGACTCCATTACCCAGAGGCCCCCGCGCGGCCGCCGCCGTTCACCGCGCTCGACATGGCGGCGCGGGCGGG
>VZSZ01007522.1:93052-117844 GCA_013398815.1 Ibidorhyncha struthersii
TGGCCCTGAAATTTCACCCTGACAAGAACCGCGCTCCCGGGGCGACCGAGGCTTTTAAAGGTGAGGGGGGGCGGGGGGGGTGGCTGGCCCGGTTTCCAGAGTCCCAAAGCAAGATTAAAACGGGGACAGACTGCCCCAGGCTTACGGTTCTGTGCCTTATATAAATCAAGGCATCATACAGGCCCATATAGCTTGTCGGTTTTACAGATAGGTGTGCGCATCTCCACAAAATCCCGCAGCTGCTCGGCAAGATTTGGCTTTTAATCTCTGGAATACAGATAAGAAGCAAAGGGAAACATATCGCGAATCTCATTCCTAGGTACCACAAAACATTCAGAACAACGTGTGGAAACGACGCTGGCCATGCAGGGGAGTGTGGTGTTGTGTAATCAATAAGTGCTCTGTGTCATAAATGAGATTTTAGATATATATATGCAAGCATATGAAATTTGAGTCTAGTATTCCGTGTCTGGACTCTTCAGTAATCTTGCAATCTAAACTCGCATCTACATCAGCATCTAAACTCTTACATCTTTTGCCTTTTCCTCGCTGTGTTGCAGCTGTCTGCAACAGCGCTGTAAGGCAGTGCGAGGAAAGAAAAATATTCATGGAATCACGGAATTTTCAGAGTTGGAAGGGGCCTGTAGAGAAGATGTAGTCCAACTCCCCTGCTAAAGCAGGATTGCCTAGAGCACATCACTCAGGACTGCATCCAGGCCGGTCTTGAAAATCTCCAGGGAAGGGGACTCCACAACCTCCCTGGGCAGCCTGTGCCAGTGCTCTGTCACCTTAACCGTAAAGAAGTTTTTTTCTTATGTTTGAATGGAACTTCCAGCATTCCAACTTGTGCCCGTTGCCCCTCATCCTGTCACTGGGAACCACTGAAAAGAGTCTGGCTCCATCCTCCTTCAGCCCATGCTTTAGATGCTTATAAGCAATAATAAGGTCTCCCCTCAGCCTTCTCCATTCACAGTCTATTAGAATAAGTTTTTGAAGGGCTTTTCTTCATTTTTTTCTGTTAGGGTTGTATTTCTCTACGAACTTGTTTACAGAAAGATCAAGGAAGAAGATGAACCAAACACAGACTTCTGGGTAGTTTGACATAAAGTGTGAAATAGATTTGCTGTCCAGCTTTGCAAGCATCTCTGCTGACAGAAGAACTTGGAATATCGTTCTGCGTTTTAATTAGTCGCTGCAGTTATTAACTTTGTATTAACTGTATATGGAGGTGCACTTCTGTATCAGTGCTTAGTTTGATCTGATAAAATGTTAACAGTCTCACTCAATCTCCTGTCTGAAGTTGTCTCTCTCACCTCAGTTTTACAAATATTTCAACTCTCTCCAACTCTCTCGCTTTGACACTTTTGTCTTTCTCCTGGTATCAGTGATAGCAGGAGATAGGTTCCATCACAGGTAATGCCAGTGTTGTAACTCTTCTTTTACAAAGGCAGTTCTTTCAAAAGTAACCCCATCTTTGGTCAAGCACAAATTTTCTGTGCCTGTATGGGCTTTTTTGCTACTCTGCTTATAAAAGTCTGAGATCTTGAAATAACTGTGTGATCTGACTGTGTAATGCTTCTTTTAATTTGCTCTCCAGCAATAGGCAATGCTTTTGCAGTTCTGAGCAACCCTGAAAAACGATTACGATACGATGAATTCGGAAGCGACCGAGAGCATGTCAGCACTGGCCAGGCCAGGCACTATAATTACTACACAGAATTTGAAGCAGACATTACACCAGAAGAAATATTCAATGTGTTTTTTGGTGGGCACTTTCCTACAGGTCAGTATCTGTCTGCAGTGTTTTTGAAATGCAATGAGCTGACGCTAGAGCTTAAAGGAAGTTCAGCTTCTCTTGGTACTGCTCAGGGAGTTGATTGTACATCTGAAAAGAGCAAAAACTCTTTTGCATTTACTCTTTTCTCCCATCCTAGCTTGTTATGCCTGGAAAAGCTCCCTTAATGCATGGTTTAAACTTCGGATTTTAGCAACTCCATTCCTCAAAAAATGTTGTCAAAGCTCAGCCTTGTTGTCCAGGAATGCTCCCAGAAGAGAGAGCTGCCGGTAGGGTAATGGCTGTTGCTACCAGGGCAGGGTCCTAACCTCTCTTGAAAATTTCTGGCGGTACTTGTCAGGGGTAAGAACATTTTAGTCTGGCAAGGGGTTAGGCGCTTTGTTTCTTGGGTAGGCAACATTTTAATACTGGCTATAGCTGAAGACCCTTCTTTTTGGTTTGGCTTTTAGTCCCTGCGTTGTCTGAAGCCAGCAACGGTATGGGAGGTAAAATAAGGTGTGAATGGGAAGGGATCAGAGGTATCTTTGCTGATGATGATGTACTTGAGACACCTTACTGCATTCCAGTGCAGCTGCTGGTGTTGTGGTCTCAGTGCCCCTATAACTAGGAAAACAGTCATTCATTTCATTTGACTCATTTGGCTCGCAGCAACTTGCACGCTGTAAAGAAGTTAGAACTATTTAGCTTAGAAAGTGATGCCTGCCAGGAAAGGCTAGCTGTTACTGGATATGCAGTATCCGGTAACAGAACAGAAGATCCCTACCTATAGCAGCTCCGTGCATGTCTCAGTCCAGCCTTGGCTTTTGTATTTGTAGTAAAAATAAAAAGACGCTGCAAGATCAGTGGGATACGGGTTTGAATTAAAAGTAAATCTGAAAGGTATGGTGAGTTCAAGGGTCTTCCTGGCAGCATCTGACAAATTGCTTTAGCTCTCTTGTAAACTTTCTCACATCCAAGGCATGGTATAAAGCAACATACACGCCAATTACTACAGCCTAAAGCCACGGATACAGGTAGTTATTTACAAGCTCCCCATAACCTGGGTCTGTTTGGTAGCATCTTGCAGCTCAGGGGACCTCAAATTGTTTTCGAAATTTGATCGGTAGATGTGCAAAGTGAGCCAAACTCAGCATGGCACACTGAGTTTGCGAGTTTTCCGTTTCTGACTTTGCAAGAAATTGCACCTGCGTGGTGCCTCTTGCCTCAGCCACTGGTGAAACATTGCCCTCGTGTAACGTGACTGCAATGTAGCTGTGGATGGCAGGGATGCTTGGAGTTGAGGACAAGAAATTGAGGAGCTGAGGGGAGAATTTGGGTACTGGGCATGGCAGGTTTAACAGGTAGAGTGGCATGAAGAAGTAAACGGGAATTTTTATCAAAGCGGCAAAGAATAAGAAAATAAAAAGATAATTTCATAGTAATAGGTGTTCGTGGTAAGCGATAGTTTCCTGGCCAAAAAAGTGTTTGGGTCTGAATTTATGTACATTTTCCAAATCTAAAAGTGAATTCTAAATTATGGAAAATTGTCAGTTCAGTATCTTTCCAAATAGGCAAAGTCGACCCAATTTCTACTTAGCAAGAAAATTACTAGTAAGAGGGGGACCAGATGGTTGGTATAAAGAGAACGTTTTTTAAACTGTCACAATGTTAAGTAAGACTTGTGTCTGTGAGCCGAAGTTTATGCTAAGCTGCAGGGTTGTGCTAGTTTTTGTTTTGTGACACCTTGCTATCACCAGGCTCTCTGGAAATCCGAGTAAGATTAAAGTCATTAGGGTAGACTTAGGGTACTCGTTTACTTAGGGTAAACTTATTTGTGCAGCATTTGTGGGCATGTTTATGGCTTTTTTTTTTTTTACTGTGCATTTTTCCTCTATGGAAATCCAGTGGAAAAATATTAAAAGTTAAAATGTTAAAGGTAACAAGCTAAAGGAGATTGTCCACGTGGCACAGTGTTGCAGTTATAATGGGTAGAGGCTACAAGTTGAACTCCTTCTCGTAAAATAAATGCACAACAGAAGGAAAGAAACTGCTGGCAGAAACTCTTTGAGAAACTTAGGATTTGGGAAACCTTTTTTCTAGGCACCCTGCAAAAGCCATTCGCCTCTTTTCACAGCTTGGCAAAATATTGTCTGAGCAGTGTTGAATGATAGAAACAAACTTTCTTTTTCAAAAAAGCAACTTTCCTTCTACAAGCCAGCCTTGTTTGGCTCTCTGTTGGAGGTCTGACTGCAAACAGGCCTAGACCCTTGAAAAAATCTTTGAACAAGCAATGAAACAGATGTTTTGACACAATAGCAAGGGTCACTTCCGCCCAAGTTGCTTGCAGAATTCTTTGGGAAACTCAGAGAAAGGACGACTAAGAGCGTAAAATAACATGACATCTTTCCCAGGGCTTAAAAATAGATTTGCATTTCTGTTGTTATGATAAGGCCACAAATTTCAATTCTCCCAATACAAAAGACATTCTGAATTTCAAAAGAGCTATTATTAAGATATTAATATGGTGATAAAATTGGAGTTGAAAGTTCAAATCGAAGCAGCATATGCAATTCTTTCCTCATTTTAGAGTTTTTTAAAATAAATCAACTACATTCAGCGTGCAAGAAAGGAAATCCTGAATTGTACTTTTTTTTTTTACTCATTTTTTAAATCTTTTTCCTTATTATAAAATCATTAAGGGAAACTATTAACAGCTTGGAGGAAGAGGAAGTAGAAATGAGCGGAGAAGACCATATTCAGTAATTATGGGAAGCCATAATTCATGGCCTGAGCCTGGTGGAGCAAATTAATTTTCCTGCTTAGAGCCCGGGGACACAACACAAACTGTGGCCTTGCAAGTGAATGTGACAAAACCAATATTAAAATAAGAGATACAATAATAAAAATTATAGCATGTTTTTGCAGTTTGATTTAAATTAAGATGGACTTGGGGAAAACTTTACAATTTCTCTGGTATGCTTTTTGGAATGGCATATTATTTTGACATTTAAATCTGAGGTGTGTTTGTGCTTTGTAATCTGAGGTCTCACAACTGTAATTCAGGCTGTGATGAAAATCATGACTCTCTCTTGGTTTCTTTTAACAGGAAATATCCATATGTTCTCAAATGTAGCCAGAGATGCACACTACTATCCACGGAGGCACCGAAATGAAAGACCATGGACGCAGGAGCAAGAGGAGGAAGAAAACAGGCCACAGGTAGCCAGGAGGAGCGAGCTCTCGGGCTTAAATACTTCACCACGGTGAGGGGTGCACTTACACATCTGAAGCCAGGACAGACTTTCCCTTCCTTAAATGCTCAGTGTTTATCCTCCAGTGCTGCAGCCAAAATGGGTGTTTCCAAAAGTAACTAGAGTGTCTTTTATTAATCACGACTATAAAAATACATTGTATTGATAAGATTACAGGCCCTGGAGTTTCTATTTTGCTGGTGCTTGCTTTTTGCAAGCTCTAATGGTTGGTAATCCAACAATTAGTCCAAATGTGGACTGGTAACAGATACGGAAATACTGGCTTGTCCTCGCAGTGTATTTAATCCTTCCATAAATTAGCGCACAGTTTCTGCCCAGGTGCTGCACAGGCTTTTTCCAGCCCAGGGCTGGATGTGTCTGGGATACTTTCCTACCAACTGAAACCTCCAGATGAGACGCAAGGTGTCATTTGTCACGAGCGTGCGTACACACATGCCACCTGCCTTGGAAAAATCTTCCTCCAGAGGCAGTCTGTTAACCTAAAGAGATCATTCTCCAAGGAAATTGAGTTTTTCCCTGTGAGTGTCTTATAGTCGGGCTCTGAAAAAAACCTGATCCAGCCTATATACAGCTAAGCTGGGGCAAATGAATCCCACCTGCTACTGCATCAGGTATTCTTGCTGCTATCCTAGGGCAGAGAGCAAAATCTAAATAGCTGCATATTATATTTTGCTCCTGATCAGAAAAGGCATTTTAGAAGGGTGGTTTAAAAATCAGATGAAGAAGAGAAGTAAAGATCTGTGTTTTCTCTATGGCTATCAGAACTCTTTGGTCCTTTGATTCCCCACCACCACCACTCTTTTGTTCTAGTAAATTCATTCAAACAAAAAAAAAAAAGAGCTTGCATCCTGTCCCAAGTCACACTACATATGGTCTCTTAACCCTTTTGTTTTCAGCCATTTTATCTGGTGTTTGAACAGAGATTGAGGTTTTTAGAATGCTTGTAGCAAACTTCAGAAGATGCACGGAAAGCTGTAGGTGCAAATGGGAATCGCAATGTGTTCCTTCAGTTTGGATTGTCAGCTGGTCACTGACGGGTACAGCACTGTGGGCATATATTGCCGTGTGAAGGAAGCTGTAGATGAAAAAAATGTCTTGAGAATATAATTGAAAGAAAATGGCTTTAAAGAGTTTTCTGAGATTATTAATAAAGGTTATTTTGAAGTTAAGATGTCACCTCTCTCAAAATTCCAAAGTACTTCCTCTTTTTTTCTTTTCAGTTTACATTTAATACATTGTTAATATATGATATATAGCTTGGTTTCTGTGAACAGGTGCATCCTTTGCCATCTATATCTTTTCTTGACTACTAATTATTGTTGTTCTTTTCAGAATTCATATTCTGCATTTGTTCAGCTGATGCCAGTTTTCATCATAATAATAGTGTCAGTTATAACTCAACTGATGGCCACAAACCCACCCTACAGCCTATTCTACAAATCGTAAGTCATTTAAAAACACATTTTTTGGGTCTTCGGTGTTTGTGATAAGGAGGTAGATGGAAGTCAGACTTGGTAGCAAAATGCATGTTAGTGTTCTGTTCTGCTTTTTCTAGAAAGTGTTATCAATTTGTAAATAAGGAAATACTAACAGTCTCTGTTGACGAGTTCTCCTAAGCATTATTGCTATGAAGTTAACTATGGTGAGCTTTATTGTACTGTGTGCTGAACAAACAGAGGCACTGAGCCAGAATGCTTTCTCAACTGGTGTGAAATGTTGTTGCACAGTGATACAGTGGCTGGAATGTGGGAGTAGCTCAGCTACACTGCTCATCAGCCTCTGGTCTGCCCAGCCCCCAGGGATGCGTAGACCACTGCTGAGGTTCCCATGTAAAGCAATTCAGAAATGAAGCCTGCTGTTTCACAGTATAAATCCAAATCTGCTCTGGAGCCTGAATTCCACTGGAAGACTTGTCAAGCTCCACAAATCATTAAAGCCTTGAGGTGCCCTGCTTTAACATCTGTAAAGAAGCAGGACCCTGGGGTTGTGGAGGGCAAACTGAACTGGTCAGCTCTGGAAGCAGAAGGAACACTGGACCTGCTGTAGTCTGAGTTTACAGGGCAGAGGAAAACCCACTTGCTCCTCTCAGCATCCAGTGTTGAGAGGAGGGAAGCTATCTAGTGGGAAAGAGCTGACCAGCTCGGTCACCTTCACTGGCTCTTACTGAGATAGGAGTGGGAGTCAGCAGGTTTTGGAGAACCTGCTGCACACAGCAGTAGCAGAGTGCTCCAAACACTCCCCTTGCTCCCCTCTAGGAGCAAAACTACTTAGGTTTAGACCCAGATACCGTCATAATAGCCCAGCACCCTTCATCGTTTTTTACCACAAGATGTCAGTGTGTAGATCTAGCGTAAGAACAAGAAGGTAGTTGTTTTCTGCTTTGGGTTTGGGTTTATTTTTTTTTCCAGAGAGTGTTTTTGCTATCTGCCAGTCCCATGTGAAACCTCCCACGCTGCCCCCAGAGCAGCTAATCTCTCCTGCTTTTCTTCACTACCTCTCCTTCTCCTGTTGATTTGAGATAGTCAGGCCTGAGCCTGGTACACAGTTATGCTGTTTCTCTAAATCATATCCTTAAAAAAGCAAACAGCCTAAAACCAAAAAGAAATTGTTTATATAAAGAGGGCATACACCTCTGAGACATAGTGAGAGACAAGGAAAAGAGGAGTCCAGGAAACAGAAGGGGCAAACTGGATTCCATTGAGTAGAGTGTAACCTTTGTGTTTTGGCTGCCTGCCTCTTTCTCTGGGCAGTGATTTGAAAAAACGCCTGGGAATCTTTGCTCAAATAAGGAAATTCAGTATAAGAGTATAGTTTAATCCACTGGCTGTGTCAGAGGGGCTAATTCTACCTGCAGGATATTCTGCGGGATATTCCATGCCCCGCTTTGCTTACTGATGATTATAAAACCCCAAAAGAAAGTGTAACTAGACTCTTCCCTGCTAATTTTTACTAAAGGATACAGAAATAGGGAAAATCTAGGTCCAGTTGCATTATGCCCTAAGCAACAGTAGGGCTGTATGCCTTTCCTATAATCTCGATTTGTCATTGATTCCCATGGATTTCTGGACCTAGCTTGCCAGAAGCTACCGGCAAACAGAAGAAAATGTGGAGCGTCCGTTCACAGCTAAAATTGGCTCTTATGTTTTGGAAGTGTCTTGACTGAGCTGTTGAGAACAAACACAGTATTTAGAAGGAGCAGTGTCAGTTCTGAGTCAGTTCTTTGTAGATCTCTCTAAATATTAGGTACTTTCCTGTGGTTTTCAGCAGGAGGCGGCGAGGGGGTGTGTGAATTTTGTTTGTAGTGCACAGCTTGCTGCGCATGAGACTTGTAATTTCCTTATTGGATGGCTGAGGGAGCTATAGTCCTGCAGAAAGTAACTGTAAATAAGTTGTTGTAAATGTTGTCCTCTGGAAATGTTAATATGGAGAAATATCTCTTGATTTCTTTATATTTGAACTGCTAAAAAAAAAATCTGGTTTTCTCCATGATGTTTTCACAGGTCCATAGGCCATGTTATTAGCAGAGAAACCGAGAACTTGCAGGTGCCTTACTATGTTGATAAAAACTTTGAAAAGAATTATCAAGGAGCAGAACTTCAAGAGCTAGAGAAAACCGTTGAAAAAGATTACATAGACTATATTCAGACCAGCTGCTGGAAGGAGAAACAGCAAAGTAAGTTATTTTGGTTACGAGTGTGTGCCTACAACCCATCAGTAGTTGTATGGTGGCTATGCTTCACAAAGCACTGCCATATTTAGCCTCATTTTCTGATGCTTATAACATCTCAAACCTTGCACTGGTATTTCTCACATCTGCTGTCGACACTGTATGTGCTATTCTTGAGGGTCTGTCAAAATTCATTTTAGGTGATTCTGAGAGACAAGTGGAAAGTAGATTTCGTCATTTGAGATGTTTTTTTCCACGCAGTTTTTATGCTTGAATAACTCTCAGTGATGATGTTTTAAACGTATAACCTGCTGCATTTAGCTAGCTCCTACAGATTGATAGGGGCTAGAAAAGTTCTTGAGACATCACCTATTACACATTTCCTTTGCTGGAGCAGAATGATTTTTGCTTCGACTGGCTCCACGAGGAGATTGTTTAGCTTTTCCTTCAAAACTTCATCAGAAGGAGAGCCCAGAGCCTATTCAGGTGCTTTTGGTAATCTTGCAGTGGACTGTGTTACTGGTATCAGTTTTCAAAGAGCGTGCTTCTGTACTTGTTTTGTGCGCTTATTTGCATTTTCTATCTTTAGATGAGTTTGAGATCATGTTTTTCACCATAGTCAAGATTGTCTTTTAAAAACAAGAATTGAATGCAGAAAGGGAGAACACAAAAATGTGAGCATTCAAAACCATTATTCTCATGTCAGTCCTAAGTCAATCAGTGGCACGTATAAAGGCATGTATTTTAACCTCATATTGTATTATTTGTTAATTATTACTCTTCTATTTCTTTTAAAGTAGAGCAAATCCCTGCTACTTTTGTAACTGTGCAAAATAACAGAAATCAAATTGCAAGGACTAACTGAAGTTGGGATGTTGTGACTGATTTTTTTTCAGCTAAAGAACTCATCACCTTAAAATGAGTAAACACAAACTACGGCTGTGCATATAGGAAACTGGAGGAAGTTGTTTCTGTGTAAATGTTTAATAGGAGCAGGCAAGCTGCTTTCACACACTAGTAGAGCTTTCTAAAGCGCTGCGTGTAAAACAGTCCACGGCACACTACTAAAAACTGACTTTGCGCTTATTTACAGTTTCTTTATCAATTGCATCGTTATGGAAACATACACTTTGTCTAAACAAGACTTGGTTAATCCTGTGCTAGAGGTAACAATAGTGTTGCTGACTCCCAACTTTTTACAGGTTTTAGATGGGAAGGGTTGTTTTGTTTAATTTTATGTAAAAGTTACCAATCCTACTTTTAAAGAGAAATATGCCCTGAAGTTAGAAAAGAAACCATAATATAAGACCATAAAAATCCCAAACAGTCCCTTAGTTTTTGGTGTGCTTGCCTTGTGATCTTTGAGCATCTGTGGCCATCAGCAGCAGCCTCTAGGTACAATGTGGCCGTCAATAACCGTAAAAGTAGGCTTCATGTGTAGGCTTGCTATAGGAATAGAATTTATTTCTTACATAAAAATACTTTTAATTGACCTTGTGCAACTGGAGGTTGCCATATTGTCTCTCTCACAGAGCCCTTGAGCTAAGGAGGGCCATGTCCCAGAATGGGCAGCAGGGTTTGCAGGTCTTACAGGGACTGCTAGTCAGAGACGGGGAGATGATCCAGCATTGAATGCCAAGTAATGCCCGCAAAACGATGCTCCTCTGGAGCTTTTTACACTTGGAGACTTCATTAGTCACACATCTGCAGATAGATTTACAAGGTCCACAATTAGCAGTAGCCTGAGGAGACCACTGTAATTAAAAAAAAACATTTTCAGAATGATTACCATCTAGGCCAGCAAGCAGGTAATGAGCACAGCTGAGACTGTGCTAACTTTAGTACAGCCAAGTTTGTAAAAATAAACTGTGAATACAAGATGGAGCACTGGGGAAAAGTTCTCTGGAGCTGTTGAGCCAGTTCTTGGTCAGCTGTTGCTTCATAACTTTGCTCCATTAATTCGTGTTTAAGCGGCCCACTTTTTTTTTTTTTTTTTTTCAGTTGAATGTCTATTCATAGTGCTTTTGTTTTATTTACTGAGGGTGCATTTCTCTTTAGCACCAGCAAAATGGACATAGATTAGTTATATAGGAACAGATTGATTTTTAAAGTCCTTGATTTTATGACTTGAAAAGTCTTACCTGGTGTCCAACTACTTTAATGAAAACATCCAAAGTAACTGATATATCAGTATCTTGTTCAGCCAGTCACTTTTACGCTGCTGCACGAGACAGTGTTCCTCCCTTCCCAGCAGAATAGCGTGTGCACGTTGCATATGCTGTGGGTTTTGGTCTTCCAAAGTCTCTCCTACAGTTAAGGACAAAACCCATGTCCCAGGTTCTTAGAGGAGATTGTTCAGCTGTGATAGCACGATCGTAAAGTAAGACTGCAAAGAGCTCCGAGTTGTAGGAAATTACAAAGAGGCAACTGAAAACGGAGAGAATTAAGGATATGGAGTTGGAATTCGGTATTTTGGGACTTCCTGAAAGAGAAAAAAAAGAACAACTCTGTGTAAAAGATTGAAAAACACAAGAAACAGGCGTGACAGAATGAACACTGTCAGGAGTGCAAGCATTCACTGTGAATAATTTTGCCCGTTTGGATAAGCGTAAACTACGATTCTTCACTGCAGAACTCCAGGGACTCTGGAACTCGGAGACAATTATCCGAGTCTCGTTTTGCTGAAGGCTTGTCAAGGCTATGTGCCCAGCACTACTTGAGTGGCATTTCAGTTATGAAACCTGAGCATTGTTTCCTGAGCTAAAATAAAATGTTCGTGCCTGTCGGTTTGTAAAGCTTTTCAATGAATAGGTAGAGGGTTCAATGGCTTTAAATTTCGGTGGGACAGGGACAGGGGACGGACGTAAGGCATGAAAGGGCCTATTGAAGTTCTTCACGCTCCGAATGATTTTGTAAAATGAGGGACTTGTAAGGTGTATAAAAGCTCTTTGAAAAACTGAGTGTCATCAGGTAGCCTGTGCTTAGGGAAATTTTGACCTTTTCAGAATCAAATTACTGCTTAGGTACGTCTAATCCTGGGTCTAAATTATTCTCCAGGGAGAAAGCTATATTAAGAATTCCTTAGCTAATCAGCAAAAGAAACTTCTCTGAATTATGGAGGGGAAATACTTTAAACAATGGGATTATTTCAGTTTTATGTTGCTTTTGAGAAGCAGGGGAAAAAATATGCAAAGTACATTCAAGATTGTGTTGTTAATGAAAGGCACGGAGGCCTTTCAGATCTGGGCAAACCTCTTGCCAGACAGAGTTTGAATTCTGAGAAGCGCAGCATCAAAAAAAAAAAAAACAATTATCTGTACCTTAAAGTATACATTTGGTCGGGCGCTCTGGGCTCTTGCAGAGCGGATCTGCCGAAAGCATTGTGTTTCTCGGTTTACGTGGGCAGGGATGTATGTCTTGTAATTCCTGCTCACCTTAGGAGGCTGCAGACAGCAGACAATAGGAAAAGTAGTCATGAGGGTCACTGAAATAACCGCTGGTGAGTGCGGAGTAACCCCCCCTCTGCCACCCTGCACCTGGTGGGCCGTCGGTGAGGATCGGTGCACAGAGAGATGCGCTGTGTGGTTCAGGTGTAAATAGCGGTGTTGCCTGAGACAGGTGCTGCGTGGCAGACCAAATGGTATCCTCCTAACCCCTTTTTACGCACAGATAGTTTAGCTGTATACGTATATTTTCAAGCAATCACCTATTCTTTAGATCGTTACCATAATTTTAAAAACCTTACGTGACTTCTAAGCTATACTTTTATAGTTTGTGTTTTCTTTGCAGACAGTAATAATCAGTCGTATTTTTTGGTCTTGGTTATTGTCCTAGTGCACTAATAGGGTTATTATAAGTGTGTTTTCAAGCAATTATGAAAATACTGTTTTCTTAAGTAGCTAGCCTGGTTAAACACAGTGGACTCTCTTAAAAGAAAGATGTTGACACACCCAGTTTCACTGAAACAAGGTGAATTAAAAAAAATCCCAACAAACATGCCACACGGATAACAAAGCGCTGGGAAACAGTTATTTAAAGTGGGCTGACAGCTTCATCCTAATTTTTTTTTTTTTTTTCATGTTTCAGAGTCTGATTTGTCAAATTTGGCCAAGCTATACAGAGATGAGCGGTTAAAACAGAAAGCAGAATCGCTGAAACTTGAGCACTGTGAGAAGCTCTCCAGTTTGATTGGAATGCACAAAGGGGGCTGAACCAGGACACACGCGTTCTGTAGTTTTATTTATTGCTGTTTTAACTTATGGTTTTATTTTCCTTTGTATAAAAAGGGAAGGAGTCTATTGTAAAGAGTCTGAACATTCAATTCCTTCTGCATATAGCGCAGAGAGGGGCCAACACGAGCCGTAGAGCCAGTGTTGCTGTAGTATATACTGTACACTATATTTGGTTCCAAGGACCAGTGGCACTTTGTAAGTTAATTCCCTGGAAGACGCTGTTAGTTTGGAACCTGTCTTCGTCGGTAGTTTGTCTGCCATCCAAACAGCATACGCTTCCCAGGAGAGCAGGCAAATGTCTTAGTTTTCTGTATTTTATATGGACCTGCAATTCACGTGGATTGTACGAACAGCGTAGTTGTCAGTATTAAGCGCGCTAGCCCTCCCCTACCGATACCAAGCGCGCGTCCTTGCTTCTACAGCGGTGTGTGAGGAGAATTCAGGTGGAAGGTGGCGCGTTTCCTGTTGGAGTGTTAATACACAATGCTTAATTCAAGAGTCAAGTACCTGCTTCGGGTGAGAACTTGAGGAGGCTCCCGCCTCCCCCGCCATCAAAGGGACTTCGCCCCGTGCTTGTCTGACCGGAGGGCCGTGCCCGTTCTGTTCCGTGGTGAGACGACACACTGAGATGCCGGCAGCAAAGTCGAAAAAGAAGATGGGAGTCTGCAAATGGCACCGAGTCTGCCAAACTGTAGAGAAAGGACAACTCTATTTATTTTCTCCTACGTTTCCAGTGGCACATTTTTAAACTGGCTGTTTCATTCTGATTTTCATCTGCAAACTCTCCTCCAGCTGTTACAGGGGTCCTGCTTTTTCTGGTACAGTTTTGATGTAGCATATTTTTACTCTGTTGAGCAGTTGTGAATGTTTCACTGTAGAGATTAGCGTTGCAAAGAAAAAGATCCATGTAGTAGCATCCTGTTTTTCCTTCATCCTCCTTTACAAAACCGGGTGTTTAAAGGCAGGCCGAGGACGGGTTGTGCTCATCAGCAGCAGAGAACAGAATGTTGGTGCTCCGCTTGAGCATCGTTAACCTCCTGGGATGGTTTCTCTGGTGGGGTGTGTACCACAGGTGGAACAAACTCTTCTGACAAAGGACATCTCCGAGCAATGCAGGCACTGGGGGTGAGGGTTCTGCCCGCCCTCCCGGATTCGGCGTAGCCACAGCGGAGGCACTGCTCACCTCTCCGCCGTGAGAGTTAAAACTGAACATCCCTTTGTTGTGGCCCCCATTCCTAAAACTGGCAGCGTGGGTGGCAGCAAGTGTCCCCTTTGGTGTCCCCATGCCCCGCGACAGAGCAGTGGGAGGGTGGGGGCTGCGGGAAGAGAAGGTTGTCTGGTGGTCTGTGCCAGAGGGTGGGTGTTTGTCTGGAGCTTTGGGACATGATGCTTCCGCGAGACGTGGTGTGTGGATCCCCTGTATGATCAGACCATTGCCGCTACAGCAGCATTGCTGCCGTAACGTGGGGGGGTGTTTGAGAAAAAAGAAATTAAAAAAACAACATAGTGATTCCTTAAAGTAGCATTTAGGTGTTAACATTTGTTCCCCTGCTGGGGCAGCTTTGCAGGAGGTGGAGCAGAGTGTGTCAGCTGCTCAGGGAGGGGAGAGACCCCGTAAAAAAAGGCATAGGGAGGGGGTTGTTGCAAATCCTGTTTAGTGTGAGAATCTGCGAGGGCCAAAATGTTTGATGTGGCTATTCGAGCTTGGCAACGCGGCTGGCGGTGGGACAGGCGGCCTCCGTTCCGGCGTTCCTTGATTTTGAGCGCGTAGTATGAGCGTGTATAAAAGGCCAAATTCTTTTTCGCGTTGCTTTCTATATGTTAAATAGCTCGTAGAAGGTATTTGAAATATATTAAAGCGGTTGGACTTTGTTCCAGGTTCAGTACCTTCCCTCTCACGCCTCTCTTGACGCCCAGGGCTGCGGAGTGCTGTCGGTTGGGCAGACCCAACGCGGCGATAGTATCGGACCTGCGGTGTCCTGGATGGAGCGTGAACCCACGCCTGGTATTTTACACTTAAAATACATCACACCTTTCATCCGGAGATCTCAAAAGTGCTTTATGGAGGTGAGAGGCACAATAATTTTAATTATCTTCTCTGCCGCTTAGGACAGAGGCCAGGAGGGAGCGGGAGAGGAGACCGGAAGGTAAAAGAAAAAAAAAAAAACATTTTAAAAAGGCAATAAGACCTTCTTTATGGATAATCACAGTCACGGGTGTTACTGGTGACCACCTGCGTGGCAGTGCTGTCTCTCTCCGGTGATAGACACGAGTCGTTATTTTCATACAGCGCCGGCGTCGGCGTCTTGCTCTGTAACCTGGGGGGAGGCGGAGAAAAAAAGAAAGATGGAAAATAGTCACCTCGTGCCAGTGGCTGTTGAAACGCGTCGCTGTCATTAACCGAAGGTGATTTGCCAAACCGCCATCGACTTCTAATTATTTCTTGGGTCTCCTCAGGGCGGTTGCGGGCACGGGCCGGGTCGGCACGGAGCTGCCGCCCGCGTGTCTAGGATAATACTTGCAAACGGGGTTGATCAATATTAATTTTTTTGTTTGTTTTTAATGCAAGACTTGACATTTCTGTGTCGTGGTAGAAGCCGGACTTTGAGGTAGCTGTGCCGCCTGGCAGTTTGGCAGTTGTTCCATGCGACGCGGGCGCGCACGGAATTATCGGTCGCGGCCCCTTTAAGACGGCGGAGGGAGGAGGCGCGCGGGCGTTGCTAGGAGACGGGGAAGGCCTCGCGCCGGCGCCCGCCATTTTCCGCGGGGTGCGGGAGATGGCGGCGGGCGATGGGGCCTGGGGCAGGGCGGGGCCGCGCGCCGCCCGGCCCCGAAATAACACCGGGGCGATGGGCGGGATCCCCCCCGCTGCCCCGCGGGCATGTAGGTCGCCTCCATCACACGGCCTTCGAGGTCGGTGGTGTGGAGAGGAAGGCGGTGTGGAGAGGAAGGCGGCAGGAAGGCCTCGCACAGACTGGGAGCTGGATCACTTCACAGGCCTGGGCCAGCCGAGCTACTCGTACCGGCTCGCGCATCCAGCCTTTGGGTACCAGAGTGCCTCAGACTTGTCAGAGCCACCAGCGCGTGTCGGCTGCCCAGGTCCCTTCCAAACCCCAGAGGCGGCTTTGAAAGCCTCTGCCAAGCTGGGCCGGTGTTTCTTGCTTCTCTGGAGTTGCGACAAGTAGCTCCAGTGTGGGAGAGGTGCCTCCTGCCTTCGGCAGCCACTGGCAGCTGTCGTCTTCGTCCTTGCTGCCTCCCTGTTGGGCTCACCAGTGTTAAGAGGCGAGTGCACGCAGAGCTGGCACAAAAACCAAGTTAATAAGCAAATGCAATGGTAAATCTACCGGCAGCATCATGCAGGCTTAAACATAAATCAGCATTTAATTAGCAAGTCTGGCTCAGTCTCGGTCTGCCCCTTGTTCTGTAACGTGCTTGTGCCTAACAGGCTGCTCCCACTCGCCCTGATGGGTGCTGGGAGACAGGTTTTCAGCCTCTTAACCTAAAAAGGTTGTATTTTGGTTGGTAGGAGGACCTCAGGGAGCTCCGCCGTGCCCTTCTCTCTCTCTCCTGTGTAGAAATCACCAGCCACTGGGAGGAGGGGGGGATGCACCCAGGGACCAGGAGGAGGAGATGCAGGTGCTGGAGCCTGGGTGTTGCCCGGCAGGTTGCTGTCAGCCTCAGGCTGCAGCCGGGGTGGTGAGACGGGACTGCCCAGCCGGTTCCCTCTCTGCCTCAACAGCACACCCAGACAGGTTGTTCGTGGCAGCCTTGGGGATGTTGGAAGAAACCAACCAAGCCAGCAGTCCTTGCTGCGGCTGGGCCACGCTTTTCCATTCTGCTGGCCGTGTGGAGCACGGGGTGTACGGGGCCGTCCTGTCTCCCACAGCACTGAAAGCGGGTGCCAGGGAAGCAGAGGAACAGCTGGGCGTGCACTGGTACTTTCCAGCCACGCTCGCAGCCTCCGTTATTGTCGTACCCCTTGTTCCAGCTGTTGACACTCTGACGGTTTCGGTTTTGGTAGGACCCGGGTGTCGGAGTGAAAGATGCAACAGCAGAATCACAGAATCACAGAATCGTCAGGGTTGGAAGTGACCTCTGGAGATCATCTAGTCCAACCCCCAAGCAAGAGCTGTGCCTAGCACAAGTGCTGGAAAAGAGGCAGAGGAAGGGTTTAAAGAGGTTATACAAGTTGTTGCACTAAATCTGCCTTGCACCCACTGCCAGGACAGCAGGACCTGCAGGCAGTAGCGCAAAGGCCTTTCCCTTCATGCCCAGGGAGAGCTGCGGTGATCCTCCCACCAGGTTGATCATTTTACCTTATCCAGAGCTTCACCAGCTCCTGCAGCCCGTGTTCCCCTTGTGCCTTCTCTGCCCTTCATCCTCATCTTCAGCAGTGGTACCACAGATGCACCAAAAGCCTTAGCAAGGCACCCCAGGGGGGCTCAGCAGGACACCGGTGACCCCGAGCTGGACCAACCTCCCTTTCCCACCAACCACCGGTGGGCCTGGGGCACCGGGCACGACCCACAGTGGAGGAGAGGGATCAAAAGAGCATCTCTCTGGGATCTAGAGCGGCTGGGGACTGAGGGGCCAGCTCGGCCCTGGGGGAACTGCATCCCCCCTCCCCATTGTGGGTCTGTGCGTTCTACCCCAGCACTGCAAATCCAGCAGCCGGTGGGGACCACGTGCACATCCCCGCGGTGCTCCCAGCTGGGGCCAGAGCCAGCAGTGACTCAGCAGGCGCCTGCCAGGCTGCCGAGCTGCGAGCCCATGCTGCGGGGAGCCGGGTCCGGGGGGCTCGGGAACGCTCCTGGCCAGCCCCGGGCTGAGAGCCGGACCCTTCGCATGGGGGCTGTTGGGTGGTTGCAGCATCCAAGCAGCAGCCCAAGGTTTTGGGGTACAGTGTGTTATCCAGGCAGCACGGGGAGCTCCTCCGCTGGCAGCTGCATCCCACTGCCTCCCTGCAAAGCTGGCCTGTAGGGATTTGGGGATTTAAAATCCCACACACACATTGTCACAAGTGCTGCCCACAGCAGGTCTCCTCCGCTCCCTGCGGCCACAAATGCCACCTGCAAGCACAACCCTGCTCAGCAGCGAAGGGTTAAGCATCAGGCCAGCTATCAGGGAAGTTTTCCTCTCCTCATTTTCCTTGCCAAGGTTTAAATTTAGTTTCTGCATGAACCCAGACGACTTGGGCATCGGGTTGCTCCGGAGCTGGCAGCACTGGGGAGCACCTGCTACTGCTGCTTCGCTGCAAAAATCCCCCTGAAAGCCGGGGCTGAGCTCTGCCGGCGGCTGGCAAGCTGCAGAGACCCTCGTGCCGTACTGGGTGCCCCGGCTGCTTGATTTGGGTCCCCCAGAAAAAGGCAAATAATACCCATCCATCGTGCGGTTGTTGTGAGTCCTGGAGGTGCTCAGTGCCCAGTTTGCTCCTGGCTGCTTGCGATTCGTTGTAGGGGAGCTGCTGCTTGGGGCAGGGTGGTTTTTGGGGAAGCCCCCAGGCTGGGGACACATCGTCCCTGCAGTGAGGTGGGCAGAGGCGCCGGGAAAGGAGCCATGGCAGGGATGGAGTGGCAGGCCGGGGCCCTGCTGTGCTGGGGATGGGACATCCCCGGAGGGGTCTGCACGTCCTCCGGCCCGCTGCACCGGGGGGCACGCTCCAGGTACCCCCATGGGGCATGGGGATGTCCTGGCACGTTGCCTGCTGGTTTGGGGAGCAGCAGTGCAGGGTGAGCAGGCAAGGGATGGTGCTAGTAGCCCCCCAGCAGACCCCCTAAGGCTGGGGGCGGCGGTGGCATCCCTGCAATGCGCTTGGCATCACCTCCCCCGGGCTGGCGCTCGCTGTCATCCATGTGATTGAGGGGCTGCTTCATCCCGCCGCTGGGTCCAGCTGCCGAGACGGCAAGGGAGCCAGAAGGTCGAGTCGCCAGCGTCCCCGGCGGAGCGTCCCCAGCACCGAGGAGGGTCCCCCAGCAACAGCTGGCATCCCGTGGGGTCGTCCCTGCCATGATGCCCCGTGGGAAGAGGGACCCTGTCCTGCTCTCCCACGCCGAACTGCCCAGCACCGACGGCGAGGGTCCCCGCAGCGGTGGGGACGGCCAGCGGTCTGCGTCAGAGGAGGAGGGCCACCTCCCCAACTTCCCCCGTGACGACCTCACCAAGAGCATGTCGGGCTCCTCCGTCTCCTCCTACCACTCTGCCCTGTGCTCAGAGGGGACAGAGACCTTCAAGGACTGCCTGGAGTTTCTGGATGAGGAGGGGACAACCTCCCGGGACACGGGGCAGCGGGGCAGCCGTGCCGAAGGGGCTGCCCTGGGGCGCTGGGCTCCGGCTGGGGCCCCTGGCGTCCCCCCACCACCCGGCCCCCTCGCCCGCCCGCGGCAGGCTCAGCTGTCCATCGCAGCTAAGAATAACCCGGCGCCAGGGCAGGGGGGCAGGATAGGTCCCCTCGGCGGGGACCGGCAGCCTGCCACTGCTGCCACCACTGCCAGCGGGGAGCTGGCTCTGCCCCGGCAGCCTGGGGGGATGCTCGGTGGGGCGCCCAGCGATTCAGATGAGGCGGACGGCGAGGTGCGGGCACTGACGGCCAGGGCTTTCCGCAGCCTCTCCGGTCCCCCCGGCGCCCGCCTCGACATGTGCAGCTCCCACCCCTCCTCCAGCCTCTCCAACTCGCTGTCGGAGGACGGCGGGCGGCCACGGCGGTGGCCAGCGGCCGGCGGCGAGTCCCGGGGCACAGTGGGAGCCCTCCATGGCAGGGTGGGCTGGCCTTTCCCCACCAGCATGGATGGGGAGCTGCTGGGCTTGTTGGGAAAGGAGCAGTTTGAGTGTGTGGATGTGGAGCTGGAGAGCGGGGAGGCCAGGAAGGGCCATGGCAAGAAGAGGACCGTCCCCAAGCGCCAGATCTTGCTGAAGAGGAAAGAGAGGAAGGAGACGGGTTTCGGTCCCTGGGGTGACAGCCCGGCCCCTCAACCCCTGCCCCCCACCAGGAAGGAGCTGCCCAGCAAGGGCAGGGCCATTGGAGAGGACTTCAGGCTCAACTACAAGCAATTCATGAAGACGGCCTCCCTGGACACTGATGCCAGCAAGACCAGGGCAGCCTCTTGCCTGGTGAAAAATGTCCTCGCCAAGAAAATGCAGTATGAGCAGAGGATCAAGATGGAGCAGAAGGGGCTGCGGGGCAGCTCGACCTCCTCTGGGCCGTCCTCTGCTGGCACTGACCTGCTGGGGGATGGCCTGGAGGGCAAGTCCAGCTCACTTTCCCGCTCGGACTGCAGCTTCTCAGCTGAGGACCTGCGGGGCGGCGGGATGCCAGTGGCCATGGCGGATGCCACCAGCACCCGTCCTGCCAAGGGAGTGGTGCTGAGTGAAGCGACAAGGGAGAGCGTCTGCAAGCTGAAGACGACCTTCAATGAACTCAATGAGAGGATGAAGTACCAGGAGGTGCTGGAAGGCCACCGGCTGCCCAGCGCCACCGAGGAACCAGCATCAGAGAGGATCCGCTACCGGCGAGCACGCGCCTTATTCGAAGCCCACCCTGAGGTGGGGAAGACTCTGGATGTCGCCCCCAGATTTGAGAGAGCGCCAAAGCCATGGCCCAGCTTGAAGCAGCGAGCCATCCGCCCCAGCCACCCCCAAACCCAGCCCTTCGAGGCCAACAGCCTGGCGCTCCCTGCCATGCCACCCCGACGCCTCTTCACCTCCCAGGCACAGGAGGTGAGGCTGATGCCACAGGGCCGGCAGGAGGAGAAGCCACCAGCAGTGCCGCGCCAGCCACCCAACCCCAGCATCTCGGCCCAGGAGTCCCTGCCGGATATTCCCCCCAAGCCAGAAGATAAGGGGAAAGGACGCATCCCCCAGCCCCGGGATGTGCGCAAGCTGGTGAAGAGCAGCTACAGCCTCTGCTTTGGGACTGCCAGCGCATCCCACGGCACCATGGCACCAGCCAGTGGTGGGGAGCCGCCGCCGGCTGCCCCGCTTGTCATCCACTGTACCTCGGTCCGCCGACAGGAGACGGCAACCGAGCCGGCAGATGGGGAAGTGCTCGCAGTGACCGGCCAAGAACCAGCCCCGGCACACACCGAGGGCACCGCAAAGCTTGCCAGCAGCCAGCCTTCACCTGCCCGGGGCTCCCCCGTCCACATCACAAGGGTCCAGGCCACGCGGAGGGAGGTGGCTGCTGCAGAGGGGCCACCAGAATCCCCCCCACGCCGGGAGCGGAGCGAGCTCAGGGTGCCGCCACGGGTGCCGACAGCTGAGGGGGTGCCGCACGTGGAGACCCACCTCCATGTCCTGGTGGGCCGGCGGTCCCCAGCGGTGGCCGGGGAGGGCTCCCCCGCTCAGAGCAGTGCTGTGCTGCGGACAGAGAAGACTGTTCTCCTCCCACCACCGCCACCAAGTCCCACGGAGGGAAAGGATGGACACAGCCATGGTGGCAACAGAGGACTCCGCACCACTGAGGGGCCCAAGTCAACAGCGCAGCAGCATGGTGGCAGCCATGGCAGGGACCCCCAAGCCAGACCCTTGGCCGGCAGCAATGTGCACCCACCACCTGGGAAACCGGTGGAAAGGAACGCACTGAAGCCACCCCCAGGCGAGCAGGTGTCAGCAGGGAGCAGCAGCTCTGCGGGCAGCACCGGCCCCACCACCCTGTTTCGAGATGGGGAAGCCGGCGAAAGTCCCTCTGGTGGGCTGCCAGAGCAGAGGGAGGCCTGGGAGCATTTGCCGAAGTGGCCAGCAACCACTGAGCCATACCTTCCTGCTTCCCTGGCTGAGAACTCTAACTACTTAGCAATTCCTGTAAAAGCCCCCAAATCCTCCCCGATGCCAAAGCTGCCCTCGGTCCCCATCGCAGCCAGCAGGTCCTTTGGGACCCCCATGGTCCCCAAGCTGGTCAGTGCATCATTTGGGACCCCCTTAGTCCCCAATCCAGCTAGCACATCCTTTGGGACCCCCTTGGTTCCCAACCCAGCCAGCGCATCCTTTGGGACCACCATGGTCCCCAACCTGACCAGCAGGTCCGTTGGGACCCCCTTAGTCCCCAATCCAGCTAGCACATCCTTTGGGACCCCCTTGGTTCCCAACCCAGCCAGCGCATCCTTTGGGACCACCATGGTCCCCAACCTGACCAGCAGGTCCGTTGGGACCCCCTTAGTCCCCAATCCAGCTAGCACATCCTTTGGGACCCCCTTGGTCTCCAACCCAGCCAGTGCATCCTTTGGAACCCCCACGGTTCCCAACCTGGCCAGCACATCCTTTGGGGCCCCCTTGGTCCCCAAGCCACCCAGCGCTTCCTTTGGGACCCCCACAGTCCCAAACGTGACCAACTCATCTTTTGGCTACCCATCAGCCTCCAGCCTGGCCAGCACATCATTTGGGGCCCCCATGGTCTCCAACCCCACCAACAAGTCTTTTGGGACCCCCTTGATCCCCTACCCAGCCAGTGCATCCTTTGGGACCCCCTTGGTCCCCAACCTGTGCAGCACATCCTTTGGGACCCCCTCGGTCCCCAATCCATCCGGCGCATCCTTTGGGACTCCCTTGGTTCCCAATCCATCTGGCGCATCCTTTGGGACCCCCTTGATCCCCAATCCATCCGGCGCATCCTTTGGGACCCCCTTGATCCCCAATCCATCCAGCACATCCTTTGGGACTCCCTTGGTCCCTAATCTGGCTAATTCATCACTTGGGATCTCCTTGGTCCCTAACCCAGCTAGCTCATCCTTTGGGTCCCCCTTGGTTACCAATCCAATCCCCACTTCCCTTGGGCACCCATCAGTCTCCAACATGACCAGCTCATCCTTTGGATCCTCTTTGGTCCCCAATGTAGCTGGTGCTCCACTGGGGACCGGCATGTCCCCCACGGCCAGCGGGGAAGCGCCCTGGAGCAAACCCAGCCCTGAGCCTCCCCTGCCCCAGCCCCCTGAGGGCCTGGCTGCTGCAGAGCGCCCAGTGCTGCTGCCCTCAGCCCAGCCCCAGCCTCGCCTCCAGGACACTCCCCATTTTCTAAGGAGGACTGATGGTGCCTCACCAGGCAGTAAGAGCACATCAAGCCCCACCAAGACCTTTGCCCCACACCTGCCCGCGCACCGGAGGATGCTCGTTGATCCTGACAGTGGGAAATGCTACTACATGGAGCCGCCACGGCAGCCCCAGCTGAAAACACTCTACGACCCCGAGACGGGGCAGTACCTGGAGGTGCTTGTCCCACCGGTGGCATCACATGCCGGGTTCTACCAGGCTCCTTTCAGCCCCCTGGTTGTGGCCCCAGGGGTCTATGCTCCACCCTACATGCCCTACGGTGGCTTCTCGGGGCTCCCGGCAGCCCCGCCACCCACCGCCCCGTCTCCAGCGCACCCCGACCTGCCAGCTGCCGAAAACCCCAGCTTCTCTGGGACCTTCAGCCCTGCTCCCAAGGGTGAGGTGCCGCCCACTGCCGGGGGTCCTGACTGCGGGTACCTGGAAAGCCTGTACTACATCCCCACGGGGATGCAGGCCAGCCCCGGCCCTGGCCAGCCCCCTGCCCACTCCAGCCCTGTCGCGCCCGAGAAGGAACCACTGCTCCGGATGTGACGATCCTCGGCCGGGGATGGACCCACATGGCGTGTCCCTTCCCAAGCAGCCGGGCTTTAACCCCAAAGTCAGCATTACCCCGGCACAGGAGAGACCCCCCTGCCCGTGGCTGAGCTGGCAAACCACTGAGGGGGTAACACATCACCGGCTTCTCATGCGAATGGGGAGAAAAAGGGTATTTTCCAATGTGAGCACCTGGCAGCGCTGGGAGGGTGTCTTGAAGCCATGGGCTCTGGCCAGCAAAGGGACCAGATGCACGGTCCCCACTTTCCCCCGTACTGCTGGTCCCGTCCTGAGGGTGACCCGGGCTGGCCACCACCAGCCCCCCTCCAGCAACGGCTGCGGTTCAGACTCCCTAAGATAGTAATAAAAATGCTGAGACAGCATTAAAACCTGCATATTCCTCCCGTGTTCGAGCAGNATGAATCCCTGGTCCCTGGGGGGCAGGAGGGGACTTTGCTGTCAACGGTGATCCCTAAACCCGAGCTCTGAGACCCAAAACCCATCCCTGAACCCCAAACTGCATCACTGAACCCCAAACCCCCAGCCCCAGCTCAGCAGGGTCCACGCTGTCCCAAATTTGGGTGGAGAAGGGGTCAGGCGTTAACAGGACTGAATTACACCAAAAAAGTTCTGGAGAGGGGACAATTGGTTGGGGACACCCCATGCACGCGCTGCCCCCCCCAGCCCCGAAACGCCGGGGATGGCGGGGGCCGCATGAGCCGGATGCAGGTGCGTCAGCCGCGCATCAGTGCCTGCTCGCCGGCCCCGGGGGGGTGATTTATAGCCACCCCACGCCTCCACCCTGGCACTTTCGGCATCGCAGCAGGATGCGGCCGGCGCTGGCGGTGTGGCTGGCCCTGAGCCTGCTGATGGGGACGGGGGCCGAGGACATGTGCGGGGACCCCCCTGCCGCCCCATCCCGCTCCATCCCTGCACCCCAGCTCAGCCCCGAGGAGCGGCTCTCGCCCCACATGCCCGAGTCACTGCGCTGCGATGCCTGCCATGCCATCGCCTTCCAGGTGAGGACTGGGGAGGGTGCACCCTGAAAGTGGGGGTGAGAGCCCTCGCGGGGATGCTCTGACTTGGGGAGATGCTGCCGGCTCCCCTGATGGCTGCCCCCCCACCCCCGGCATCCCAAAAAAGCCCTTTGGGGCCAGTGAGCCCTCTTGCAGCTACTCATGGACCCACCACCCCATGCAAAAGTGCTTCAGCTGCCGGGGCTGCAAGGAAGGGGGTGTGGATCCCATCCCCACTTGGGATCAGGGTCACGGAGGG
>VZSZ01007522.1:120588-134286 GCA_013398815.1 Ibidorhyncha struthersii
TCCCCTGCCCTCGCTCCATGCCCTGCAGATTCAGGGGGCCATCGTGGTGTCCAGCCTGGTGGAGGTGGCCATCGGGCTGCTGGGGCTCCCCGGGGCACTGCTCAGCTACATCGGGCCGCTGACCGTCACCCCCACCGTCTCCCTCATCGGGCTCTCCGTCTTCCAGGCAGCCGGCGAGCGGGCCGGCTCCCACTGGGGCATCGCCGCACTGTACGGCATGGGGACAGGGGAACAAGGGGGTAAGGGTGTCCCCCATGGAGCAAGAAGCACACTGTGGGCGTGAGGGTCCTCGTCTCTCTCTCTCTCTGTCTCCCCCCCAGGACCATCTTCCTCATCATCCTTTTTGCCCAGTACCTGCGGCACATCACCATTTGCCTGCCCGGCTACCGGCGGGGCCATGGCTTTGTCCTGCTCCACATCCAGATCTTCAAGATGTTCCCGGTAGGGACTGGCCGGGAGCTGCCGGCTCCTGGGGAAGGGGAGTTTGTCCCAAAAATCCCCCTTTCCTCCACACATGGGTTTGCAAGCGATGTGGGGGGTGTGTCCCCTGTCTCTACTTCCACAGATCATCATGGCCATCATGGTGGTGTGGCTGCTCTGCTACGTGCTGACATGCACCGGTGTCTTCCCCAGCCAGCCCGAGGCATACGGCTACAAAGCCAGGACGGATGCCCGGGGGGAGATCCTGTCCGTGGCACCCTGGTTTCGGGTCCCCTACCCCTGTGAGTGCCGGGCAGCCCCACAGCGCGCGAGTCCCCCCGATACCCCTTCACCCTGGAGGGGGGATAGCACAGCATCACCAGGGCTGGGGAGCACCCCAAGGCAGGGGGAGCCCCAAAGCAGCACTGGTGAGCACCAAGGGGGAAGCTGGGTCCTCGGGGTGCTCCCCACCCTGACGCCCTGCTGTGCCCCCCGGGCAGGCCAGTGGGGTCTGCCCACGGTGACCTCGGCGGCCGTGCTGGGCATGTTCAGCGCCACGCTGGCGGGCATCATCGAGTCCATTGGGGACTACTACTCCTGCGCCCGGCTGGCAGGAGCCCCCCCGCCCCCCGTGCACGCCATTAACAGGTACGGCCAGATGGCCCCACCGGTCCCCTGCCCACACCGTGGCATCCCGCGCAGGGACGCTGCGGGAGAGCAGTGGTGGGGACCAGCCCCCTCGTGTTGTTCCCCAGAGGCATTTTCACCGAAGGCATCTCCTGCATCATCGCGGGGCTGCTGGGAACCGGCAACGGCTCCACCTCCTCCAGCCCCAACATCGGTGTCCTGGGCATCACGAAGGTACTGGGGGCCGAGGAGGGGTCCTGACTCTCTTGGGGGGGGACACGGGTGCCGCCACCCACTGCCGGTGTCTCCATGCAGGTGGGGAGCAGGAGGGTGATACAGTACGGGGCCGGCATCATGCTCGTGTTGGGGACCATCGGCAAGTTCACAGCGCTCTTCGCCTCCCTGCCTGACCCCATCCTCGGCGGGATGTTCTGCACCTTATTCGGTAACCTCAGCACATCAAACCCAGGGTGCTGTTATCATCAGCCCCGGGGACTTGGGGGGCTGACGCACCTGAGGGGTGCAGGGCGGGCAGTGAGGGTTTGGGGCTGGGTTTGAACACCCTTTGGCTGCCTTTGCGGGGAGCCCACCCCAACGCTGGGGTCACGGCAGACAGTGCCGGCATCCCTGCCTGCCCGCAACCCCACCGCCCTCTCTGCTGGCAGGCATGATCACGGCCGTCGGACTCTCCAACCTGCAGTTCGTCGACATGAACTCCTCCCGCAACCTCTTTGTGCTGGGCTTCGCCATGTTTTTCGGGCTGACGCTGCCAAACTACCTGGATTCCCACCCCAAGGCCATTAACACAGGTATCCTGCCTGCTGCAAAAGCCCCAATTTTGGGTGTTTAGGGAGAGGGGTGGGTAGATCTCACAGGCGCTTGCCCGCCCTGGGTAAGCAATGATTAATTAAGCAAATCCGGCTTATCGCAGCACAGCCCGGCTCAGTCCCCACACTCTCACAGGTGTCCCCGAGCTGGACCAGATACTGACAGTGCTGCTAACGACAGAGATGTTCGTCGGGGGGACCATCGCCTTTGTCCTGGACAACACCATCCCGGGTAATTAAAGCAGATGGAGCCAGCGGGGAGGAAGCAGGGGCGGGGGTTGGAGGCAGATATATTTTGCTTTAGAGCTGCCAGAAGGGATCGGAGGGCGAGGGGGGGTGACGCCGGACATCCCGGCTGCGGGCGGGCAGGGGCCGGGGTCTCTCTCGGCTGACATGGGCACCGGCTGCCGCAGGGACGCAGGAGGAGCGAGGGCTGGTGCAGTGGAAGGCGGGCGCGCACTCGGACAGCATGGCGAGTGCCAGCCTGAGGAGCTACGACTTCCCCTTTGGCATGAAGGTGGTGAGGAGGAGCCGGTGGCTGAAGCGCGTGCCCATCTGCCCGGTGTTCACCGGGTTTAAGGCCTGGGCGAGGGGCGACGGCGCAGTGGCAGCTGCAGAGGTGCAGGACACCCCGGATGGGCTCTCCGTGTGCACCAAGGTCTGAGCAAGGGGAGGGCTCGTGCCCTGGCGCCGGAGAAGCCGAGCCGAGCTCCTGCAGGTGTTGTTGGAGTTCGTTGGCAGCCGGCAAGTCCAAAGGCAAAGTTCCTGGTGCTCGTCCCGAACACAGGGCTAGGGAAACTCAAAGGTGCCTCTTGGGGACATCCCCAGCTCCCGGGGTGCCTGTCTGGGGACCACCAGCCCCTCCGTCATTGCTCCACCTCAAGCTTTAGCTGGTTGAGACTCGTTAGCCACTTGCTGACTCTCGTTAGCCATTATTGGAGTCAGCCAGAGCCAGCAACTCCCACCCAGGGCCACGAATTTTCACACCATGCCCTCAGCTTCAGCAGGGCTACCCGGCGGCTGCAGTGGGCTCTGTGCGGGGTACGGTATCCAGATCAGTGTCAGGATGCCTATTTTCAGATCATACGTTAAAAATACAATAAAAAATTCAAGCCCACTCGCCCTGCCAAGTATCTTTGCTGCATTCTGCACCGGTCCCTCATCCGTGAAGGCTCCAGCAGCTTTCTATACCCCCTCCCAGGCTGCCCAACATGGAGACACACTGGATTTTGCCCAGTTGCAGCTCCCGCGTGGCCGGTGGGCTTCTGCCCGAGCCCCGGCGCAGCAGCAGAGGTGGTTCAGCACAAGCCCTCACCAAACCCGTCCTGCTTTGGAGAGCACTGGACAGCCGGCTCCATGCCAGCCAACCGTAGCCGGTTGGTTTCCAGGCAGCCGGTGGCCTCACTGCTGACAGCAAAGCCCATTCCTGGGCTCGAGTTCAACACCAAAACGCCCAAGTTGAAGCCAGCACTGTGTGACCGTGTGGCAGTCTGTCCGCACGGCCACGCTCTCACTCCACAACCTGAGCTGGAGAGCAGAAGCAAGAAAACCCTGTGGGTCAGGACAAAGGGAGTTTAGTCAACAAAGAGGGGGGAAAAAATACCCCAAGTGCCAAAAACGCAATCCCTCGCCACCTCCCACAAGCACAGCGCTGCCCAGCCAGGCTCCGAGCCAGCACAAAGCCCCCTCTCTCCTCCTGCTGCTGCCCCAGTTCTGTTGCCCAGCACGACGTTGCGCGGTGTGCAACGCCCTTTTGGCTGGCCGGGTCCCCTCCCGGCTTCTTGCCCACCCTCAGCCTCCTCGCTGGGGCCAGAGCGAGGGGAAGAGAAAGCCGTGCTGCTGTGCCAGCGCTGTTCGGCCGCAGCCAGAATGCCGGCGAGCTATCAACAACCCCCCTTGCAGCGGGGCAGGGCTGCGGCGGGGAACAGCAGCTCCATCCCAGCACAGACCATGGGGATGTTCTCCTCTTCCACAATCCTCCCCACCTTATGCATTCGGTTGGGATACAGCAGGGAAAAAACCCCAAACGGCAGCAAGGCTGGCTGTGTCACACGCAACAGGCTCCCAGCAGCAGCGTTCAGTCGCCGGTCACCCCGAGCTAATCCACACCCGGGCTCTAACAGTGACCCACAACTGCTGCCAGCCACGCAGGGGCTCTCCGGTGAAACTCCCACTCCAGCTAAAAATAAGCCGGTGCACGGTAGCGTGTGATTTCCTGACCTTCTGTCTTCAGGCGCTGGAGTCTAAACAATTTCCAAGTGAGTGGAAGCGCCAGGATAGTTTCGCTGCTTCTAGGAACGGCAGCAGATCTCAGGTGAGGAAGGGGGAAGGTAACACTGAGGAAGGAGCCCAGGATAATTGCAATTAACACCAGCAAAATGAGTTGGGCTGAGTGACCTCCTCCCAGAGGGGTTCCTCCACCTGGAGCCATCCACCGTAGGCCAACAGCTGCATAAAGGCTTCATCTCCCTCTTCCCCTCCTCCTGCATCATTTCTGAAGTCCTTCCATTTGGTTTAATCAGAGGCTGATTAATTGCCAGGCTGGGCAAAGTAGTGAAGCACAGGCGGATCAGACTCCTACGGGAGGACTCACCCACGCCCGCCGGCAGCGCTGTCGGGTTCCCGGGACCGAAAGCAGCCCAGCTCCACCAGCGCCCTGCCAAAGCCTCCGGCAGCGCGCGCCAGGCACGGCTTTATATAGTGCCATCAGCCGTCAACAAGGAGAGGACCACCAGTGCCGCCAGCCGCAGTGGAGCTGAACCGGGATTAGCAGCGGCGAGAAGGCAGGGAAATACGCCCTGGCCAGCGCATACAGCGGGAGGAAAAACAGAAAAGAGCAGAGGCCAACCTCAGAGGAGCATTTTGGGTTATGGCATTACAGCCAGCCTTACAGGCACCGTATCCCGCGCATCATCCCTGCCCTCTGCCAAGGGAGTTTCCACGTGAGATGCATATTCACGAGACGGCCACCACATCAGTTCTACTATTATTTATTTTTTTAAATATTTTTGAAAAAATATAATTTTTTTACAATATTTTCAACTTAAACACTATTCACACTGAACACGTATGGCAGCTTAACCTACCCAAATATGAAGTTTAAGAAGCCAAAACTGTTCTAGCTTTATTAAAAGGAATGAAAAAAAAAAACCAAAAACCAAAACAAAAAAAAGTCGTTGTGCTGTAGACTATTGTGTAGTGATGATTAAACAAAGCAAGGGAAAAGCACCACTCAAATCACTAACACTAGGGTTTTCTTGGTTAAATCCAGCTATAATAAAGTCGTACGCTAAAAGTTACATAGGCAGTGCTATGTACGTATCTGGGTTCTTGGAAGAAATTGTGATGAAACTCACATCTCCTTTAAACGTAATTCGGAAGCAGAACGTTTCTAACATGATAACATACTGCAAAGTCCCGGGAATTTCTTCCTTCCCATCACTCGGGTGTTAGTTCAGCAGCTGAGATCTACGACTCTGGACAGGTCTGTAAAATTTCTGTTAAAGCTCATGCTGTTAAAAAGGAGCATGAAGGTTTGTTGGTTTTTTTTTAAGGGGAAAAAAATTAACATTAGTAACAATACTGATATTTCAAAGGAAAGTTAGCTAATTTGCATAACAATCAGATCTCCTCGCTTTCATTTTGAAGTTAAGGCATTATCAGGTGCACCCTAGCACCAGTTAACACATCTTTAGTTAAAAACAGACCATCCATAGCAAATGCCAAGTCCTATTTAAAAAGACAGAGTCTGCAGAAGGTTTTATAAACGTGGTACTTTGTCTCAACTTGACTGGTGCTTCTTACCTCACTGTCTCCTTTGCAGAGAGCCAGGGCCCAATTATGTTTCCATTAAACTTTTTCGACAGATTTACTTAATAACAGTCTCAGCACTTTTATTGAGCATGCAAGACTAACAAAACTTTGGCAATGCATAAGTGTAACACAGTGACAAGAAGAGAGAGCTTTTACAATTAAATCTTCTAATACTGGCTTCACAGTGTGGAAATTGTGCTACATCCACCAAGAGAGGGCCCAGTCTACTCAAATATTTAAGTACTTCACCCCAGGAACAAACTCCTTTGCGTTTGGATTCAGATTACTCTTGACCTGAGGAAGGGAAAAACAGAAGTCTCCGTGAATCATCATTTTCATCTTTCATGTTTGAGCTGAATACAATTCGAGGCAGACAGCGTTAGAGACAGTTTACAGATTTAAAGTAACAGTCAGGTATATTATATGGTTTTTGCATACACCAAAAGTCTTTATAATCCCTAGCAAGGCCCACTCCTCTGTGCTAGCACCTGAATTATCCATCCTTCCTTAGCACCACCTGGGTGTTTCACTCCGATAAGGGCTCAGGGAACAAGAACCAGGAAAAGCACAGAGCATGCATCAAATACAGCAACTGCGATTCATGCTGAAATACATTTTCCCGAAGTTGAGCTGTTGAAACGTGCCATGAGGTTTTTAGATCTTGCTTATTTAAGCAAGAGGAGACTCGTTCCAGGAACTTAAGCCACTTCTGAGAATTTAACGTATATGAGCACTGCACTGATTTTTAAAATTTCTGTGACTACCCTGTCCTCCCGCTTGGCACGCGGCTGCGGCTCTACGATGTGCTGCAGTTACGGGTAGGCAGCCAGCATCCCCCAAATGAGCTCTTTCTCATAAAGAAATGCAAGATGAGGCTTTTGTGTTCTTAATTGAGTCTGAAACTGCTGCCTGCAGGTGCTTCAGCTTCTAAGTAACAAAAAACTGCTTAAGCTTATCAGTGACTTTGTATTTTGTTAGTGAAAATATGTACACACTGCTTTTTCCTTTTAGTTAAGCTCTGGACAGAAGTCACACAGCAAGAAACAGGGAAATAATCATAGTTTAGCTGCTTTCCTCATCCTTAGGATTTCTACAGAGGGATCTGCTATGGTTCGCGCGATCCAAACCAGTCCTGAGAACACAGCCTGTACCTAGCCAACATGAAAGTGTTGACAGATGCCGAATTAAACTTTTGCAGTCCTGTCAACGAATGGGACTTCACAGGGTCAGCGTGCTTCGCTCACCGCCTTTCTTTCGTAACACGATATGCGTACCCAAAGCCACTTGAGTTTATGCCATGGGTTATGAAGAAAAACCACTGAATAGGTGGTTTCACCCAAGGAAACGTCCCTTAGCCAACCGCTCCACATTTTCCCCTCCACCACAGCCAGGCATGGTTTAAGAGTCTCTGGCCTGCGTGTAAAACATCTTCTCTTGCCATTATCAGCAACAAATATCAGCCTTGGACAAAGAGAGATGTCAAGCTATAGAAATATGGTGAGAAACTGAATTTACCACCAGATCCTCCAGTGATGAGCTGTCACTGATAACAAGGTCATTGAACTGGTCCTGGATTTGATCCATTGTTTGTGGGAGATCACGGGCTGGAATAAACCATTCGTGCTCCTCCTCTTCTTCCAGCATCTCCTGGAAACAACGCTCAATAAATTCTTCTTCCCACAACTCCTCTTCGATCTATACAACGAGAAGAAATTGCTTCATCAACAAACTGATCGAGAGCTTGCATCTTCATTCCAAGGTTTGTGCACCTAGCTGACCTTCTTTCTAGCTATGCACGAGGACTTTTAGCAGAACACCATGCTTGTGCTGCAGGAAGGCAAGCAGCTTTGGGTTTTTTTAATGTAGGAAAGTGCTTTGTCCCAGGAACTTGGGCTGCAGTTAAAAGGGAAGAGTGGGAGAACACCCCCCAGCCCTAGCTGTTTCGTTTGCAGCTCGTTAGGAGCTCAAGGAGAAGGAAAACGCTGGTTCCAAGTGAAAATTTCCATTGTACCAACTAGTCCGGACTGCAAATATGAGGAAGGGAACCAGGGACAACGCATGAAGCCAGGCACACTCCTTACGAAAGTGTCCTGCAAGAACTGGGAAAAACATAACCACTGCCCGCCACCTGGAAAAAGCGGCATTTCCTGGGCTGTAGGTTATGCGTTCACGCAATGGAGCTCTCCTAAGGAACTCCACACGATCTTAGCAGTTGTTAAGAATGCTGACCTGCTGTACTATAAGCAGGACAAACCAACTGATGCAGAACTGACGTGCATTGCAGAGATTAAAGGGAAGTTTTGCTTGGTTGTTCAGTAAACAGGCCTTGGAGGGAGCTCATCCTGCTAAATTTTCCATCACAGTACTCAAGAGTGGAAAGCAGGGAAATAGAAGCTGGTGTGAATGACTTGCCAGACACAAGGAAGCGGAAAAATGATTCAGGACAGATTTTAAAGTTCCCTCAATGGAAGCTCAAACACATTTTCGTATCTGTCCTTCACTCTGAAATCAAACACATGCGCGATCCTAAAGTGCAAATTCTGTTACATGCCACAAATGCCAAATCAAAGAAGCTCAAGCCACAATTCAGCATTCCTGCAAAATCCAGGTCCCCTAGGTGCCCCCTGGGGCTAACACACTCACCAGCTCACTTATGGCTGGAGATACACAGCTTTTGGGGAACAGGGACTCATCACCATATGCTCTAAGCCATTGTCCAGACAATGCAAACCCCGCAGGAACCACCAAATTCATAATTTCCCCAGTAAAGCACTCCAGCAAGGACAGCGGTCTCCAATCAATTCTTCTTGTGAGGCACCATCTCTGTCCTGCATGCGGGCAAAAGGCAGCCGTGGGCACGCAGCCACAAGCTAGCGCTACAGCAGGGATTGCCCGGCTCCAGGTTTTTTGTTACGCTGTTGTACACCTGTGGGTGCCTCCAATGGCAGCTCCAGAAGTACTAAATAACACCTAATGCCCCAAATGTCTTGAAATTAATACTGCCCGTTTCTGTTTTCCAGCCCAAGTTTAACTTGCTCAGGTTCTTGCAGAGGTGTGCCTGCAGCAGCAGGCGACCAGGCTGCCACATGGAGTTTGTCTGCCTGAATAAGACCATTTTCCCCTCATGCTCCCACCGCTCCTGTTCTCCAAAAATGAAGTCTGTACTGGAAAAATAGTTTATTCACGGCTCAGCTTCTTCCCCAAGAACCGCACATCCCGTATGCTAACTACGGTACAGTCCCCATGAGGAAAACCCCACCAAACAGGAACTGACACTGAGACCATCCTGGCATATGCACGAGGGAATTTTAGATTTTGTGAGCAACCTGAATTTCAGATTAGCTTTGTGCCCTGCTGGCACCCTAAGGAGACAGCAGCAGACATATCCTATTTCAGAAGCTCAGACTTCAGCACAGCCATACTGCACGGGAGCGCGGAGAAAGCAGCTACTTGAGTACAAAGATCAAGTTTTGATTAAGAAAGGGGCAGTGGAAAGATGGAGGCTGTTCCCAGCCTCCATAGGAGGGAAAACTCCATCCAGATGCAAGGTGAAAGACAAAGTGAAGGCTTCCGTCCAACCTGATTGCGAAGGCCAGCTGTAAGACACTTAAGTATTAAGCAATGAACAGGACTGTCACCCAACAGCTTTGTCCACCAACTCCCTTAGGAACAACAGCCCTGTTGACGAGGCAGGTATGCACCTGGACGTAGGCAGTTCAGAACTACCGCAGCCGGCATGTTCACACACGTAAAACCTCCGCAGCTCAGCAGCCTAGCAAGCTCTGTCCCTTCCACAGTGCCACATAAAGTCTACTATTTTTTTTTTTTCCCCTCCCTCCTGCAGAAGTAGGGAAAATAATGGATGCCTTAGAAAATGCCACACTTCCCATATTTCCCACCAAGATTACAGAAAACAAGTATTTATTGCCAGAGAAACTGAGACATGTCTGTTCCCCGGGATTATTCTAGCAAGCCTAGCTTAAAAGCCCATCTCTAAAGGATTCCCAGTCTTTTACCCCGGTTGCTAAGCCACAGCACCTCTCCTTTCAGCTAGAAAATGGTAAAGGACATCACAAGACATTTACAGAGGGAAAGACTTGCCTGCCTGTTAAATTCCTCTTCATTCTCCATCCACATGTACTCCGCAAAGGGATTGTCATCTTCATGAGAATGACCATTTATGATCACATCTTCACTGATGATGCTTGGGCTAGTACTGCTGCGACTTGGATCTTTCATGGCTGCGTCTTTGATTCAAAGTCTGCAATTAAGAAACACAGTAATTAAAGATGTGCAGATTCGCTCATCCCCCTGCTTCTGCATAAGCCCGGCCCAAGGGAAGGCTGCACCTGAAGGCTCCAGGTAGCCTGACAGTGACTGGAGCAGAAGAGCTCTGCTAATCGCAACAAGTAAAATAAGTATCAGAAAAGCTGTTTCCATTGTACGTAGATATGAGTGACAAATTAATTTCCCAAATTAAACCTCACCAAATGCCAATGAAAAGTGACAGGAAAAACCAGAAAGCATGGGTACTTGCCAGCAGGAAAGTATTTAAAGCAACGTTTAAGAAACGAAAGGAAAATTTGTTTTCCAAAATACTGTTTAAGCTCCCACCTGAGTCTCACCGAACTCCGCTGGAAATGACCTGCCCAGAGCCCACACTATTTCCAAGGCAGTGTGCAACACTGCAGGGGAATTTCCAAGGATACCCATGGTAGGGGAAACTTTGGTGTGACTTTTAGCTTGCCCAAATTCAGTTACAGGATGTTTTATGTGATCACATGGACCAACTTTCACAGCCATTTCACCACTGAGAAACCTTGCAAGAGAGGCAGAAACCATTACGCATCCATTACTCACACAGCCAATTTGGCACAATAGTTCTTACAGCTACCTCATTAGCAAAAGCCCACTGATTAAGAAGCTTCAGGTAAAGACAAACATCATAAGGCGCTGGAAGACAGTACGTGCTCGCCTCTCATCCCACCTCATTAATATGGATTGATTCATGTCTGGAGAGCACTCAACATTACTGCGTGTCCATGATACATGATATCGCGACGTCCTGAACTCAAGGAATGAAGGCACAGTTGGCAAGCGTGTTTTGTTCCACCTAAGCACAATCAAAAGCAGGACAAAACCTAAATTGGGTCTGAATCCTTGTCATAAGGATGGCATTGCAGCCTGTCGGTCAGGCTCATAAGCCTGTGTGAAGCTTGTAACTCTGAGTCCAGAGAACCAACTCTGCTCAGAGCCCGGGTTTTTCTAACAGAAAATCTTATCCATGTCACAAAGTAAATGAGACAATGCTGCTGGTTTTCCTATACCATGTTTAAGTACAGATATCAATACTAGAAAAGCTGCGTATTTTTAGATACTAATACTGGCAACGTTGATTATTTTTTTAACAGTATACAAAGCATGTGAGGCAATGAGCTAAAAAAAAAATAAATCAAACTAATGTTTTTCTCGTGCTAAAAATTCGCAATGAAACAATGCAGCACTGAGTGAAAATATTTTTATTTTATTCTGAAATCAAAGGTTTAGCTCGTCTGCTTATCAAAAATTACTTATTCAGAGGATATCAAAATATAGCCTCCATTGTTATTAGAGTACAACAGCTTATCATGTACACAGCAGCTCATATTTTCTCTGTAGATTTCAGATGGTCCTATTATCTATGGAATTAATGCAAGTTTTGGTTCAAAATGTATTCTTGACAATACCATGTAAAAGGCTTGTCACATCCAAATGATCAATTAAGAAAAGCACAAAGAGAAAGGAACTTGCCCGGTTTGCTCTATTCAAGGTTTTTAAATCAAAGGCAAATCAAGTACGGAAGTCACTTTAAGCTCCCTAGGAAGTACAACAAATGAGACCAGAACCTGGGTATTCTAGCAAGAGAAAACAGGTTCTTTTTGATGTTCTTTCAAAACAAACTTGCAAAGGATTACTGGCAGCGTTTAACATAAAACAGGAAAAGACATTGCATTTAACACCCCAGTTCAAGCTTGAAATTGCTTTGAGCAACTTCAGCTGTTCACAAGCTAACCAACAGAATAGACTAAAAGAAATAAAAGATCTCTGAGTCTAAAAAGCCTAATTTCTTTCTTTTTTTTTTTAATGGCAAGTGTTTTCACCTTTTTTTTTTGTGGAGCAAATCTTGATATTACTATTCCACCGAGCTTTCTGCACCCCAAAAATTTACACTACAGGTGATGAACTCTGCATTAGTAGTGTAAAGTACTCAGGCCAAATTCCAGGCGACTTCTGTACAAAGATAACTGCATAAAGGTAAAAATAATAACTAAAACACCCCTAGTTGTTTGTATAAAAGCTTGAAAGGGTAATTTGTTGAATCAGGAGCTAGTTTTCCAATTTCTTAAATGTTCCCATAGAACACAAGCTATTGCTTTAGGAGGGAAGGAAGAGAAGTGCAGTGTTTCACGTTTGGACTGAAACAACTTTTTCCATTACTGCCCAAGGACGATGTGGATGATTATCTTCAAGAAAGATCCAAGGCTCAACCTGAACATCTGAAGTTTATCTGATGAAGCCCTAGGTCCGCTAAATGTTTTCCCACAGGAAAACGCGTCAACAAACGCTTATCCTGCATGAACAGTTAGGAAGCCCCAGGCCAGTCCCTTACTCACAGCACTCCTTGTAATTTGATTTTCTGCAACTTGTAATAAAATATACAGTACAGCAAGCTTTCCATTTCACCGTTTTAAGATACAAACCAGTTGGCTTTCTGTGCTCGTTTGCAAAGACATGATTATTCTCGTTTCACCGGTATAACATACAGGCTTTTTAGTCATGAGCTACAGGCAATTCTGAGGAGAGCCAAATGGCACTTTAGTCTTGCAAAAAATCACAATCTAAGGAGGCTGCTGCAGAAAACAAGCCGGAGTGACAGGCTACACTACTGGCGTGAATAAAAATAATACATCTTCCATCTGGGAGTAGGTGGAAAGCAGAGGATCTCAAAGCTCCTTACACTAGAACAGGAAATACAACATTAGCAGTGCTAAGGAACAGAAAATATGGAGAATTCTGCCACAGTGATATGATTAGAGATCCGGCCCCAAATTATTCTGGTATTTTGGCAGGGGGTGGGGGTGATGCAGGAAGAACTGTGTTAAGTGCATAAAGAAAGATGCTAAAACCCGCGATTTTTGTCTTAGGAACGAAGGCATAAATTAAAAATCCTGTAACAGCAGGACTTTCAGGTAATTTAGGGTTTCCTGTATGAAGTGTGGAACACCTTACTCCAGAACATCATTAAGGTCCATTAATTTACCCATTTCTCTGAATTTTGCTGCGTTTATAGCAACAAAGAGCCCTAGACCAACCATCATTAAAATTCAAAGCTTTGCAATTGAAGACTTAAAATTTAAGCATTTAAACCCCCGTCACGAAGGAAGATTATCTAACGCCTACTTCGGAAGATAAGGTCAACGTGCCTAATTCCATACAGCAAAACACAGGTCCTTACCCTTGTGATGAGAGAGTCTGCAACACTTGATTAAAAAGAAGAGGAAAAAAAGAAGGTATTTGCTTCAAGCATCCAAAAGCAACACCTCACACTGGGATTTTAGTAGCAGCTGAAGTTTAAGCAAAGCTGTTTTGGTGCAGCAGGGAGTGCTTTGAACTTCTGCAGAGGATGGTGTTATTTGTTTATTAACTAGTGATTACTCTTGTGAGTCAGGAGCGCTGGCCGAGTTTCTCGTTATCTAACTACATTAGCAAGCAGCAGTTATCAAGTCAACCGATTATACTCCGGATAATAAACAGGTTTCTTAATCAAATTCGTGAGGGATGCCAATGCTATCTGATATAAACACTTCAAAGTGTTGCACTGGGATTTACTTGAAAACAGCCGACTCCTTTACACCGCATACCAGCGCCGAGGCGTAAACACAAAGTTGGCGGCGAAGAGCAGAGCCCTGGCAGAGAGGAGCGGCTCTGCCGGGACCGGGAGCCCCTCGGAAGGGGCCGGGTTTGCTTCCTA
>VZSZ01007522.1:135201-147027 GCA_013398815.1 Ibidorhyncha struthersii
CCGCCCCGCCGGCAGCGGCACCGCCGGCCTGTGCAGCCCCGGGCACGCCAGCCGGGAGGGAAGAGGCACAGGAGGAAAGGTGCGGTCCTGCTGCCCTCCCGGGGCCCCGGCCGTCCTAGGGAAAGCACCGAACCCTGGGCTCCAATGAGGGAAAAGAAATTCAATACTTTTTGAAAAACACGCCTGTTTACAAAACAAATGTTTCCGCACTAGACTCATGTATTTTTAAAGCTCTATATTAGGAACCAGGAGTTAAACGTTCTTTGGGACCTACATGAAGTGCCCAGACTTCGACCGTATTTATAAAACAGGGTGAAAAAGCTATTTTCTATTCTCTCCTTCGATTCTCCCTCCCCTTTTTCTTAAAGGTAAGGTGGAAATGACTGTCTCCTTCAGGTGCTACCTGCTTAAACTTGTGCACCGAGGTTTTAGCAAAGATCAGAGGCATGCTGTGCTAACCCATCCTTCCAAATACTCTGCCTGGTTACAGGTTTTTCCAGTCCTCTGATCTTCACAAAAAGCGAAGGAACTAGACACTGACAGGGCCAAAAGCCCTTTGTTGCATCCAAGCCATTGTGACGAATCAATCTGACTTGATGTGGAAGCAAAATGCAAACGCAGCATCGCAAAACCACCTCAACACCCGCCTTGGCAGGACAGACACATAAGCTAACCACTACAAAAAGTGGGAAATCTGCTCCAACAGCAAGTGTGGAAAGGTATGGCAGAAAAATGCTTCCATGTGCAACTGCAAAGCCCAAAAGTGCATATTACTGAAGTTGCACAGAAATAAGTAACCTTTGAGAACTCTGAAATCTGTTAGTGGTTAAAGAGTCACCAAACATGAGATTTTTCCAAGCTCCAGAACAGTTAGTGAGCGGTCAGCGCACAGACCACCTTGCTCAGTTTAGCTCTTCACGTTACACCACCCGCTAGGCTGGAACGTCTCCTGTGCTATCAACACTCGCGTAGGCTGTGTGTGAGCAGGAAGGGGGCTATTTGAGGATAACAACTTCATTAACATTTCTCTGCTCAGCCCTTTACTTACTTACTTCCTCCTAAATTTTAGTAAGGAGTAACTAGCTCTAAAAAAGTCTGGGTTTCCTCAGATTTTCCAAAGACATATTCTCCCTTGAATCAAACTGTTTATATTGATTTTATTAGTCACCATTACTAACTTATATGAAAGCTGGCATCTAATATTCCATACTCTAGTCTCATGCTCTGCGTGACTTCCCCTCCCCGCCGTACAGAGCAGACACAATTATTTCCGAGTCAGCAGCCTGCAGCAAGACCACATTCTACCACCAGAGTGTGTTCCTGCCATCCATCCCGAAGATCAAGTTATTGTGATGCCTTCTTTTCATCAGAAATTAGTGTAAGGCATGTATTTTCTTCCCGGTCCTTTCCACAGGGACAGAAGACGTTTTGCAGAAGCAGATTAAGTTGGACATTTTCTGATGTATAAAAGCATCCTGTTGCGCACGTAAGGTGTGAAGACTTGCATACAGCTTATCAGGGTTTTCAAAGAACTTGCATTAGGCATCTAACATCAGCTAACACCAGAAAATGAGTTGATGGGAGGAGCAAGGAATTTTTTTTTTTTTTTTTTACTTTACGCTGAAGTTGGACTATACCACAATTACTTTATGCCTGGGAATTCTTTATGTTTAGACACTAAAGATGATGTAACATCCTCTTACAGTTTAATCCCTGGCAGTTAACACAGGTTAGCATTTACAACAGGCCAAGGACACTAGGTGCAAGATCACTGAACTGCACAGCTATTTAAGATGCAGGCTACTTTAAAAATAAAATATATGGAGCTATAGTACTCCAATACGCTAATCTTAACTGCATATTGTATGGAAGCTGTTAAAGTGCATGGGGGAGGTGGAGACCTCCAAAATAAATTCTTATCTGTCACCTTTAGAGAGAAGGGGGATGACCGCCAAACACTGAATGATTGCTTTGAAGTCAGGTCCTCTGCTTAGCTGATGAACTAAGCAGCCTCTTGGAGACGAATGATAAATGTCATCATAAACAAGCAGGGTTCCAAGTACATCCTTGTGACTTAGTCAAAATAGAACTGGTGGCAGGGGGGCTGTCGCTTGCACTTTCTTTCAGGGGCCCGGGAAAGTTGTAGAGTAGTTTGAAGGCTGTATCACTGCATTACAATTAATTGATTTCACACAAACACAAACAAAACTTTACCTACTACTGAGTGCCGTGTACGACACAGTAACTTATCTTTGTAAAAGTGCAAATATGAGTCACTGCATGGTAAGAGTTTTGTAATTTGGATATGCTATTTAAATAAAATTTCTTCTTACTAGCATTTCACCACTCGCTATAGAGTCCCCAGAGAAACTGTTACCATCACAGTAGGAGATGCCTGAAGTTATACTTAATTCTTACACAAAAGGGATTGCACACCTCCCCCCTTTTTGTGAGGATGCAACAGCAGAAAGTTACAACTGGAAAGACAAGTTATCAAGACTTTACTTCCAACAAAACACACCATCTTGCGTCTGCTAGATGTATTTGCTTAAGTAAATTAACTTCAAGACTCAGCCTCCTACATTTGGAAACCCTTCTTAGCACTGAAGCCTCCCTGCTGGCCAAGAGGCTCAGGTTGAAAGATTGTCCCTAGTCATTTTTATTCACATGAATGCGATGTGGCTTGAACTTCAGCTTTGACAAAAATACCGTAAAAGTCAAGAAATAACACTGTCAGCAGAATATACCTACCAGTGTTTTAACAAGTGATATTTTAATTTTGCTTGAAAACGAAAGAGGTTTTAGGAAAGAGAAAGAAAAGTTATGCAGTAAGCTGCTAAATCACAGGTGTTAAAACATGCACATTTTAAAGGGAGCTAGAGTTTCAGTGTGGCATCATGAACACAGGAGTAGAGTTCAGTAGACACATTGGTTAACATGCCAAACATCTATAACAAATTACTGTTGCCTAGCTTTGTTTATTGGTAAATCACTTTAGTAACCCGAATTCACAAATAAGCAGTAAATAACAAAAACTACAGATAAACACAGGTTACACATGCAAATTCCTGTTCACATATCACGTGTGCAGGTACATTAAGAGCACAGTTCTAAAGATTCTTGACGAAACCAGATTTTAACAAAAATGGTTTTAAAATGCAGGTATGAAAAATTACATGTGAAGAATATAAAGATACCTTTTTACATTTCAGGACTCAAATGCTGCTTTTGAATATACTAGAGATGTATGACAGCTACAAGATTCAAGTAAAAGCAGGAAGAGCTCAAGGAAATAATACTGGTCAGAGGAGAATGGGCATTTACTTTTCACTAAAAATACAAGGAATAGCTAAATAGGGAAGTCTACCAAGAGCTTAGGGGGAAAAAAAAAAAAAAATCACGAAGTTGTAAAGCTGACAAATCACTAATTTTCCTATTTGCTATATAACAGCAATGACATTAAAAGAAACTGCAATTCAACATTTAAAAATGCAACTTACATTTAAAGACTTTTCAGAAGTGAAATGCAATGACAGCCCTACACTCCAAATTAAATATCTGCTAGGCTCAGACTGAAATATGGAATGTTCTAGATAAAATAAAAATACAGTGTTACTTTTTAATTTTTATTGAGAATGGAATTGAAAGACAATTTCTGAAGCTTGAAAATAGTTAAGTTTCACTTAAATGAAGTTTTCTTCCCACAGATGAGCTTTCCACAAGGGTGCAAGATTTTTTCTTTAATAGCTTGAAGTGTCAAAACAAAAACTTGTTGCCATTCTCACATTAAGAACAAATTTTTGTCATTAACTTAACTGCATATGCTTTTTGCTACAACATTTAACACATGAACAGACCTATAATGCCTACTGTATTTCACTAAAACAAAAAAGAATACAGTATTTCCATCTACTACTTGTACTGCTTTTAAAAAAGAGTAACATTAAAAACAAAGCCACTGTTTTCCTTACATCCTTCCTTCCTTCTAAGCTTCTTTCTTTTGCCTGTGGTCTTCTGCCATTTTATCCAGAATTTTCTGTTAAAAGAAAGCAACCACATTTTGGATATAGTTAAAGTTTCTCACAGTCACATCATCATAACAGAAACATAAATCCAATTTTCAAGTTGTAAAATCTGTGAATATTAACTGAGAAGGTCATGACTAACAAGACCGGCACTTCTCTGTATACTGAAGTGGAGCTCCTCTGAAGCACCACAGTATCACTGTGTCACGGAAAACAAAGCTTGCCGCCAGTAAATACCAAACGGCAGCCCCTGCAACCATTTACCTGGCCCTGCCGTTCACACCTTCCTGACTGGCCGGCAAGCCCAGAGAATTACTTTCCATTTTGTCATGGACTTGTGACAGCAACTGTGCCACTTACCTGGGTCAGAATTTGCTATCTATAAAGCTAGGGACAAACCATCCCCCCTCCCTAGAGAAGGGTTATTTTGGAAGTTTGAGGAATTTTGTTATCACTTCGATGGCATTTGGTAGCAACAGCAATTCATCTATTTATTTACTCTTATTGCCCTCAAAGCAAATGAGACTGCCAGCTAGAGAAGTACCTTGCCATTGCAAAACAAAAGCTGCATTCCCCTCCCTTCCTTCCCTGATTCTAAAACCACATCAATGTTACAAAAGTCATTCAAGAGCAGCTCGCTAGTCATTTGTGCCATGGAAAAAGCAGATCAAATCACATTTCATTTAAGTAAGCAATAAAGTTAATAAACTGGGATTATTTCCCCCCATTTCCCCTTTTACATCAAGTCTTTTAAGTCCCATAATCAGGTATCTCAATGGAAAAAAAGGAAAAAAAAAAAAGCTATGGGTGATGGATGAGGTGGGGTTTTCTTACTACAAGATTCTGCATGGTAATTGATTTTCTGATCTACCCCTTGATGTTGTTTGCTTTGTGACATTTATTTGTGCCATCTGCCTTCCAGGGCCCTATATTTGTTTGGGGTTCCCTATTATTGCAAGGGAGAAAGCAAACGTTTTGAGTCAGAGATGCCACCTTCTTCTTTTCTATGGAACCCCCGGGGTTTGTTTTCAGCTCACTAATCAACTGGTATGAAATCAATTTATGTGAACACTGCATTATTATTAGAATTTCATTTAGGATTTCCCTTTCTCAGAGGTGATACTTAAAAGCAGCTCACAGTACACAGAGATACAGCAGCAGCATTATCATTCATGCCATGCAATCATGTGATACCTAATCCAATTAGAAATTGTAAAACATGCTCACAAAATCAGAAGTTGCAAATAGGGTTGGTTTTTTTTTTTAATAAATATATAAAAAATTCAGCTTAAGCTCTGTTGACTTGTTAAAAACACCCTCAAAGGGCCAAGTGGAAGGGATCTGAGTTATCTGTATTTACTCTGCACCACTACTTCTAAGCCTGGCCTCTACTCCAATCGGAATGCCCTCTTTAATCCACATTTACAACAAAAAATGCTGGAGCCCAACTTAAAAATGTGTATCCTGCATATTATTTTCACACAGTAGAGTTTTGGAGAGCACTAGCTTGAGTTAAAAGTTATAGAATAAGCCAATTTCCACTGCCTGAAAGCTTTTTCTTTTTTCTTCAGTCCAGTCTCGTTCAGATCTATTCCCCAGGAAAGAATCACGCCATTTAAAATGAACAAGTTTTTGCCTTACCTTCAACTTTTGATAATGAGGAAGGCTGCTGCAATGGGTCTTTTTTGCAACATCTTCATTTGTGTAGAACAGGGAACACAATTTGCAATAAAACCCTGTTTTGGGTACCACATAATTCACACCTAGAGAAGTAAACACCACAAAATAAACTAAGAGATCTACTCTACATCATTTCTTTTAATGTCATATGTCATTTCAGCTAAATCTTAAAACCATTATTCACTTTACATTAAAAGCTGCTTTATCTTTAAAAGGCCTTGTTTTAGTTTAGTCAAGCCGGGGCCTAGTAATAACTAAGTATGTGCAGGCTTTTCTTTTTTTAAATTTAAAAGCAACCTTTCAGGTTAAGGGTCCATTTTATTAGTTCCTTCGAAAGAACTAACAATGTTCTGTGATCAGTTTCTGAGTTCTGAGTATTTAGTATGAATCTAAACTATTACCACTACTGTGATTTGTGCTATTAATTGAATTTGTGTTGCTAAAGTAAACCTCTTCCAATTTAATTTCTGCCTAAGGAAAGTGTTATGGAGAACTGTATGAAAATAAGGGAGAAAAAGAAAATAGTCTAGGGGTTAGGGAAGGAGTGAAGAGGAGGAGGAGAGGGGGAAGCCCTAAAATGAAAGGCTCAGAGGCAATGCATTGCCAGAAATAAAAGTCAAATGAAATGAGAAATGCTACTGCAATGCAGAGACATATTTGAAAAGAAACAGAAACACCCTTACCAACAGGAATGTTCGGTTGGTATGGCCCAATCCTAAACTCATCTGGAACAAGAGATTTCTCTTGGACATTCTTTGTTTCCTGCTCATCCTGGGTGTCTGTATTCTCATGGGCGTTTTTCTCAGTATCCTGTGCTGTTGTGGTATCCGAAGCTTCAACAGTTTCAGCCTTTGAATTATCTTCGGTTTTGGTTCCATTTTCTAATGTTTCATTTTCCTGCTCTGGCTCCTCAATCTTGTCTACCTTGATTTCTGCCAAACTATCATCGTTTTTGCCAGCAGATTTTACTGCCAAACCCGACTTGCGGAGTTTTTGATGATCTGAATCTTCTTCATCACCAACCTCATCTAGAGTGACAAAACCTTCCATGCTCCGCGGAAAGCCACCCACGTATCGCTGTTGAGAAAATTATTTTCTTATGTCAGCTTATTCTTAAATGTTTCCCTCGAACTGTCTTAAGTTTCAGAAGAGACATATCTTCTCCAAATTCCCTGGAAAAACGCTTAAATTCTTCCTTCAAGACCTACCTCGCTCTTTCAAAATGTTACTCAAGCATGCAGAAGTGTAACAAGCTCTTTTTCAATGTACTCCGTTGTCCCAGAATCAAGTGTTCAATTTCAGAATAAATTTTTTTTGGCATCACAAGGGTCCACTGCTTTATCATATCAACCTGTGATCTTCAAACTTGATAATATCAGTATCTTTTTGCCCTATTCTTACTTTGAAAGTCCATCTAACATGAGTATTTTAAGTGGAAGTCATTTTGGAATGCACAAGTTTTGCTTCTACTTGAGACAGTCCCACAAAATCCTGAAATTCATGCCTGCATAAAAGTTAAAACCTTACCAGAACAACTCTCTGCTCACTAATAGTATGAAAGTTAATTTAAAAACACAAAACAAAACAAAACAAAAACAAACAAACCAAGAACTCTTTCTCAACCAGTGGAAAGCTTGGAGCTTCTGCATTTTAAGAACAAACAAAAAACAACCCAAAAAACACCAACCACCAAAACTGTAGAGGGCTCTTAAAATCCAGCTTCATTAAAAGACAATGAATCTGTCTAAATTCTGTTTTTTTGGTTTTTTTTTTTTTGATACTTTCCCACTGAATGGAGACATCAGCATTCCACATGCTTAACAGCAATCCTCAACAGTACCGAAACAGCATTAGCTTTACATGCTCTAAGAATGTAGGTCTTCAAGGAAGCAAAATTGTGGTTTGAGGGTTTTATGGGGTTTATCATAACCGATACCCACATAATAAAAAACAATCCCTGCTGCTAGCACTGGCAGTATTAATCTCAACCCCATGGAACTAGCTTTCTGATAGAAGGATCCCCCAAAATTGAAAACCATGCGCACTTCATTCATTAAGAATAAGGAACATGCCTTACTTTTTTTTTTTTTTTTTTTTTGCAGAACAACATTCCAAGTCAATAAAGTTACTGAAACTTTGCATGCTACTCCACATAACTGAGTACGATTAAAAAAGCAGCTGGTAGGTCATAAAAAGCCCTGAGAGTGTGGGATCATCTGGTGAGAAAAAGGAAATTCACAGCAAGTAGCCTATGACTGAAGACACCTTGAAACTAATTTATTTTTGGTTTTCACCCAATAGGAAATGGGCCTTGGCTAACCGCAAATGGACTGGCCTACCTTTCTGGCTAAGCATAAAGCTTAGATGTACATACAGTTTTGTCCAAGTCTAAATCAGCCTCAAGTCCCAAATAAATAATTTTTTTTTTTTAATATCACAGTTTTGCTCTGTGCTCAAGAGTAACTACAGCCAATCTCACGAGAAACTGCTCAGGAGAAAACAGTTCCTGGCTGCTTAGTGTTAGTCAAAAAAGTGGTGAAGAGAAAGGCAACAGAACCCCAGGAAGGGACATGGATACAAGGCCAGGAGTTAACAGGTTCTGTCAAAGGAGAAAGGCTGACTTGTAACCGATTCCATTTGCAAATTGCATCAAATGGAATCTTCCCTTTTCTTCACTGAAGCTCTAACACCCATTTCTTTTCAGACCCATGCACGTGGTTTCAAGAGCCACTGAGGATCTGAAATAGAATGTATTGTCATATGCTATTTAAGTTAGACAGGATTTTCCACACTCGGGTACCTTGCTGTGATTACCTTTTTAAGCTTTTTCTTTGCTGCTGGACTGGGGACAACATTCCCCTCCGTTTTTACTGTCACTTCATCAGTTGTCTCTTTTTTTTCTTCAGTAGTCACATCAGCTAAATTGGCAACATCTGCATCATCTCCTGCTGAGCTGCCACTTTCTAACAGTGCTGCTGCTTCCTCCTCATCCACTAGCAGCTCATCTTCAGATTCCAGGAGTAAACTAGGCTCATCTTGGTCTGCCTGTTCACTACTTTTAGCGCCTGATGGCTCAGCAGCATCATCTTGTTTCTCCTCTTTCACTTTATCTTCCACATTGCCACTTTCAGGTTTCTGAGTAGCGTCTGGTTTAGACTTCTTATCACTTGGAGAATCTTTGCTGTCTGGAGAGTATGTTCTCTTTCTGTAAGAAAGAAAGAATACCTGCTTGTAAACCTGAAGAGAGCCCAGAAGTTACTTTAAAAAAAAAAAAAAAAGGTTAGGTTATATTTTTCTAGAAAAGCCTGAAAAAGATTGTGTTTTAGTTCAGAAGAGGGAAGGTCGAGGGAAACCTTGAAGCATACCATTCTTAAAATTCGCAAAAGGCTGCTGCAAGGAGGAACTGTCCTTTCAAGACAGGACAACTGCTTGTGGGTTTAAATTGCAGGAAGGCAAAGCTAATTAAGGACTGGCAAAGATTTCCTGCGGAGCCTGAAGAGGCTGTGAAATCTCCATCATTAGAGGAAGAGGGGAGGTAGCATATTAGAAACAGTTGATCTCAGGGAACAACAAACAACAATTTGATCTCAGAGTTTGCCTGACTTCTTTTGTATAATTCCTATACTCTGGATAAGGTATTTTCATATTTGTTTTAAACAACATTATGCTTTAGCAATAGGAAATTACCTGGTTTTATCCTTCTTCAGCAGTTCAACTCCTTTGTTTGGAATCTAAAATAAAGTGTAAAAAATTTGTAAGTCACAGTAGAGTATTATTTATGCAACTGTTGCAGCATTAATTCAGACCAGACAGCACAATCTAACCAAGTGCTTCCAATTATATTAATCCACAGCTACTCTTTTTTCCATTCCCCCCTACCAACCAATTAATAAACTGCTATTATGTTAGACAGAACACTACCAACCTAGAAATCCCACGTCTTTATTCACAGTAATTACCAGTTATTCCATATAAAACAAATAGGATATCCTGCCCCAGAAAAATAATACACAATTTCTCTTTTGTTATGAACTGATAGTGTGGTGCAGACAATGGCACAAATCAGTCAAGCTATTCTCTAATTTTTGGTGCATGCAATAGTAAGATTTCTTCATAATCCACAATAGAAAGCTCATGTTTTCGAGAGACAGCTTGACAGTTCAGATTTCTCCTGCTTTACAGGAGTATTAGCCTGCTGTTATGTCAAAAAAAGCTCCCAGCCAACCCATCGCTCCTCGATATGAACTGCACATGCAAAGGTGTGGTTGCATCGTAAGTTTTGACAAAGCTTATTGTTAAAAATTAGATCACAAGAATAATCCTATCTATCTAGGTAGTCGGGGTTAGTGTCCACAACAGGGATTAAAGGATGGCATCCAACACAGGAAACAGGTTCTGTTGTAATACTTCACAGTTCAAAAAGGAGTCCCTAATAACATTTTGTCTTTGTTCTGTACGCCAGAGTACAACTGAACGGACAAACCAGCCAGCAGCTGTGAGAAGCCAGGAATTAAGCACACAGAGTATGAGCACCCCTTTCTGCCACCCAGCTTGATTTTATTCACTTTTCAGAGGAGGGTGAGAAAAAAAAGAACCCACATTACAAAACATTCTAAATGGAGACATTTTAATTAAGATCTACACCATTTACTCTAATTTCTGAATTCTAGTAGTTGTTTGGGTTTTGTTTCATCTGAAAGGAAAATCCTTTTAACTTTGTTCTCAGCCTCGTAACACCACACTCATGCTTAGTAACTGCACTTGAGTAGCCAGAAATCACTAAAGCGAATCCTTCCATTTTACAAGTGGCATTGAATTCTCAGTAGTGATACCTGTCTTTTACTTCACTTTACACCTTCAACTACAGTTAAAAAAAAAAACACTACTTACCCTTAACACGAGTTTCTTGTATTTTTCAGATAAATCCACTTTCACGCATCTTCCTTGGAACCAAAGCGCTTTGTTGGCACAATGCTCGACCATAGCTAAAGCATCTTCTCTGGTCTCCATCTCAATGAAAGCCTGAAAAGATTAAAACACACATTAAAAAACACTATGAAATACAAAAAACTTCTGCAGGCAAAGCTATTTAACTTAAAACACAGGTTTGCAAATGCTGAAACAAAATTATGAGATTCAGCTATATCCATCCTCTCCAAACTAGCCGCACATTTTAAGATTTCCTGAAGTGCTCTACAAACCCCAGCTTTTCAATTCAATATCTGTCCCATAGAAAGTTCTGAAATGAAACAACAGGCATTTAAATAATCTGGAAAAAAAAAAAAAAAAGAGGTCACAATAAAGTAAAATATGATTCCAAGTAAAAAGCTTCTGGACAATGAAACTCATTTATTTGGTGCTTAAGTATCTGGGACTTCCAGGGTAGCTAAGAAACTATCCCAGAATTTTATTTGTATTTTTTGAGAGAAGCCCGAAACAGAAAGGTAGCAGCTGCTGGTTATAAGCCCTGCTTTGTGAGGTGCTCCTCCAAGAAACAAGCCTACGACACACTAACTTTGCTGAACAAGCTTTTAAAAACACATCTGGGCTAGAGTATCATTGGCAGATAAAAGCAAGCTGCTTCTGCATCCAACTTAGACTGCAAGGGATTTTATTCTTCCAGTGAAATAAGGTCAGGGAGGACTTCCTAGGGGTCATACAATAGATTCGAGTAATTTTTCATTCCACCAGTGTGGCATTAGGGGATTCAGGCACTCATCTCTAAAAATGCACTGGAATTTCCTATTTAACTCAAGGGACCAACAAACTGGGACAGCAAAGCTGGAAAAAAAAAATTAGAACTAAATACTTTAAACTCCTGCGTATTTATACAAATCACGCACACATAAAGCACTTTACTATACACATGCAACACACGATCTTCAAGCTTTTTTTTTTATTTTGAGAGCGCGCCACAGCAGGACTGCTTTTTTTAGTTTTAAAGAATGAAAAATAAAGGCTAAATGAAAGAAATGTGCAATAGTGGAATATATTTGTTAATGTTTCATAGGTAATGCTTTTTCAGCCTTAAAAAAAAAGTTCCAAGACTCCTACAAATCTGCATAACAAAAAAAGTAAGCCTCAACGCTAAATATACCTTCTTCACAGCTGAGGCCTCTTC
>VZSZ01007522.1:147094-164121 GCA_013398815.1 Ibidorhyncha struthersii
TTTTTTTTTTTTTAAAGCAGCTCACATTACAGTAACATTTTGCAGTAAGCTAGATAGCAAAACACCACCTACACAGTCCTCTAATAATTTCCCTATCTATGCTAGGGCAGAAAGTCTACACATGCAGCAATTAAAGGCACGTCATTTCTTCACCGCTAAAACCTTTAGCTTCAAATCTTCACGCATGTATGTTCCTACCTGGCTTTTCATTCTCATGAGTATGTAGTTCTTAATTTTTCCATACGGTTCAGCCAGCTTGAGTACCGCATTGTCAGAGTATCCCGAATGAGGTAAATTGCTGAGGTGAATCACACGACCAAGTTCTGGTTTTGGTGGCTCAGTTTTTTGGTCAGGTTTACCCTCAGGTTTCTAAAATTAAGAGGAAATTAATTTTTTTTAAAGTGCATAAAATATACAGGGATGACTGTTGCTTGCTTAAGGTGATACAGCTGAGAAGTACATAAATTAAGAATAACTTAAATGCAACGACCTCGTAACATTGAGTGCTCCAGATTACAATAAGGCAATGTTAAAAAAGCAGAAGTGTTTTACCTTTATTCTTTTGTATTTCTGTGACAAGTGGACTCTGACTGGTTTACCAAATACCAGGGCGGGTGTTGTTGAATAGTATTCTACTGCAGCCTGGGCATCCTCAGTGGTCGACATTTCGATAAATGCCTGAAATCATATAAAAAGAAGTTAAGCACTACTCCTTCAAGAGTTAGTCTTTTTCTTAAAAATCTCAAGCTCTTCCTTGCTTTCCTGCAAAAACAGCTGCATCAAAAATGAAAATTGCCTTTTGGTGACAACATTAACTGACCTGCGGAACTTGGCATGAGTTTCACACACTTTATTTAGGTGCACAAACAGACTATTTCGTTTGTTTACGTTCCACCTAGATTTGGATTCAGGACATTCAATTGCTTCCTGCTTTTTCTCTCCTATGATACTGGCTTTTTCCACACTTCAAAATATGACACTCTATAATACAAACTAAGACCAAATAAGTTTTAAGAGAATATTAGAAGAACAGAATTTGCAAGCATAGTGTACTTTTGAGAAAGCTATGAACAACCAACAAGAAGGATTTTTTAACAATATTTAAGTTAAAATGCAGTACTACAGCGTTTCTGGAAAGAAATATACTAGTCCCTCTTCCTTTCGCATGTGTCATCTTGCTTGGTAGCCAAGAAAGTCCTTCTACAAAAATTAAGCTCAAACAGGAAGCACACTAAAGACAGCGAGCAGTGTCAACAGCAGGACTCAAGGGCCGATTCTTACCTCATTGATTTTGTTTAAAATCAGGTGATTTGTAATTATTCCAAATGGTTCAACAAGCTGAAGCAGCTGATATCTCAAGTTCTTTCCCCTCTGGAAATCCATGATGTGAACAACTCTGCTTGTTTCCTGTGGAAGACAAAGCACGCATATGTAACATGAAAAGAAAATGCATATCAGCTAACCTAAAGAGAAAGTCTGTCAAGGCTCTGCTCTACTTTTGTCTTTTTTTTTTTTTTTTTTTNGTTGTAACCAAAACAAGACATATATAGAAAAGGCACAGAACCTCCAGGATTTCCACAGAGGAAGATGCCTTCCAAGGCAAAGCTGCCTTCCCATAATGTTCATGTCCCACAGCTTCATCACCACAGAATGTTTAAAGAGGGTCTGTACAGTTTTGGAACAAGTATTTTGTAGAGTACCTGGCACAATGAAACCCCAATCTTATTCCAAAGCTTCAGTATTTCTACACAAATAAATCATAAAATCTCAGTTTTAACAACCACCCATTCATTCAAACAAAAAAGTCTTAGGGAAGCAAACAAAAAGCATGTAATAAAATTGTGCGTTTATTTAAAGAGAAAAACAAATTTTTAATACTAACCACTCTGCCTTTTTGCATGTGTCTCGGTCCTTGCATATTTCCATTTCCAGCTCCTTTGGGAAAGTAAAAGAATGAGTAAGCTTAGTCAGCCTGTGAGACTGGTATTAACATGTCTCTTCCCAAGTTCTTCAGAGATATAAGGCACTTGTAATACTAAACCAAAATGACATCAAGTTTTAAAAGCTAATCATTTCATTACAGTTTGAAAAGGCTGTTAATTTGTTTATTTCAGAGCTCTTGTAACTTGAGGTCCTCCTTTCTGATCATTCTGTTCAGTTTAACATTAGAGAACGAGCTGCATTTACTGATGTGCAGAAATAGAGAAGTCCATTGAAAAAAAAAAAAAAAATCTCCTGTTTTAGAGTAAGATTTGCCACGGCAAAACATCTCCATACACAAAAGATGTGAGATCTCTTCAACGAAGATACACTTTTTACAGTTGGGGTTTTAGGTGTAAAAAGAGACTCCTAGTTTTGGTTCTAAAACAATGCCAATTCTATCATAATGGCCATTTTACTAGGAAAGACCTGAAAAATGCCTTTCAGATACCTTGGCTCAAAGTCAAGTTTGAGATGTTTGGAAAACATAACAGTATTATTTTAATGAAATTAAGTATCATCTAAAAATTCCTTTAAAGTGTCTGAAATACTTGTCCTATGTCAGGACACCTAGGTAAATTAATCAGTTTTGCTCTTTTAGTCACTTGAACTTTTTTTAAAGGGTAGGAAGTAACAACTGCAGGCAAGAACCTGATTCTTAGCCTGCCTTCCTGCAAAGAAAAGGTTTGCATCATTTATATTCGCATTTCTCAGTTGCTATTCAAATCTGTTTGTCAAATTCATTTGAAAGTAAGGGGGGGAAAACACTCAGGACATCGCATTCTTCCAAGTTTCACAAAAAAACCCAATCCACCAACATGCAGCTAACCACAAGACAGATACAAAAAAAAAACTTCTAGACAGCAAAAAATGCAAGTCTAAAACACATGTGGATTAAACACAATTAAAAAACACAGCAATAATACTGTGGCTGGCAGTTAGCAGATGGTAGAAAGGTAAAAGTGTGTGATCTGGGTACCGATCTTTGGCCAGGAAGGGACTACAATATTTCAGTTCCACTTCTCAGAAAAGCGTTTTGTTTTGTTGTTCTAACACACTGGTAACAAATTAAAATAAGAACAAAAAATAAAATCAAGAACTCTTGTAAGAGTAGGTGCCTGTTGACATTACCTCTCGGCCCAACAGGAGGTCCTCCAAGGTGAAAGGGAGGTGGTGGTGGTCCCAGAATTCCTGGTGCAGGGTTTGTGGATTGCTGCAGCATAAAGGGATCACCCCTAGAAAGAATGGGGAAAATATACCTTAATTTTAAACCAAAAACACTGTGAAGCTTTCATTCTTAAAATACCCCTAATTTCTGCAGAGCATATAAGGAGGAGTCGACTTTAGGTACTTTTACTGCTGCTCTTCAGCGTGTAGAAAACAAAGGGAGGTATCCATTTGAAGAAAAGGAGGTGCATTGTTTCACATAAAACGTTAAAGTACATCCTCTGCTTCAAATAAAAAAAAAAATTACTGTAAAATTCATTACTACTTACATTCCATGTCCTGAATCACTGTCAGGATTCCATTCTGGGTATCTGAAAAGAAACAAAAAAAGTAAGAAAATACAATCTCCTTTACCTATTTGATAATTTTCATACAAGCAGCAATCCTGTTACACGTTACACAGATAAAACAGATGGTAACGCTGCCCACTACTGGGCCACTACAAGAGACCTGAGCAGCATCTACTGACAGAATAGAAGTGCTATTATTAATGAGAAACTTCCTACACTGTATGTAACACATCTGCCAATTTGTAGTACAAATTGCACAGTTTGTTATTACAACAAAAATTTATAAGTTGATATAAGTTATAAGTGTATAAGTAAAAAAATTACAACAGATTCTCTACTTTTAAGATCCAACTCTTTAAAATGTTACATATAGATCAGCAGGATTCAAGCTATGAACCAAGATCCCTTTATTTTCCTGAAAATGCTCTCTCAAGTCGCGTGATTTTATTCCCTACAAGGCACAGCATGTTTTTTAAACCTGCTTTGTGCAACATAATTGACCACTATTTATTTGTACATGCCCTCACACCACAAGAATGTTTACTGTACTTCATACATTTCAAGCAGCAGCTGACAGCGTCGGCTGTGAGTCGCTCCATTGATATGATGGTTCCACTCCTGCAGCAAAGTAAATGATTAAAAAATTAACAGCCACATATGGCAAGCCATTTTTAACAAAATAACGTCGTATAGCGCAGTATCTTCTCTTCTAAGCTGAAGTATTGGAGATACATACACAGATAACAAAATCTCTTTTCGTAGTGCTTTAAAGAGACGCTGAAATTGGACCTACCTCATAACGCCTAATCTGGGTGAAAAGGTGTCTGATGGAAAATGTCTTGCAATCTATGGGCTTGATCCTGCCTCAGAGGTGCAACGCTTACCAGGGGATAACTGTTGCAGCATACACGTGTATCATTGCAATTTCAACTTTTAGAACTGGATGCTGACATCTATTTTTTTTTTCCCTTTGTTAATTTTAGAATTTCCTCCACTCTCTCTGCTTCGTTCCTCAGACTTTTAAAGATTAATGTGAACTAAACATTCAAGTTTTTAGAACCATAAAGAAGCCAAGAAATTGCAAGGAATTCAGAAAGGAAAGACTAAAAGAAATGAAAGTGCATAGCTAGGACAAACTACAAGTATACAGGTGACGTATAAAAATATATGACCATTTGCAGGGAATAATCAAGAAAAAAAATAGGAGATCTAAATCAAGATGGTACCAAGGAGGAATAATGGAATTAGACCAAATCAGCCAGGTAAAATTCCTTCCGGTTCTGGCTTTAGCACTAGCAAGGAATGAGGGCTTTCTACTTTTTTTCTGCAGACTATGTTGATTATGAAGGGAGTTACTTATTTCAAGAGGAGAGAAGGCATGGGGATTCCTCCTTTATTGAATTACAGAGTGCCTGATCTCCATATCCTTACATTCTCACAAGTAACAGCACTCCTTTGTGCTATATTCACATTTGTAAAGTGACAGAACTGAAGTTTCACTGCTGCACATCTGTGAGCCACAGTGTGGTTTCCACTCTGCTGCTCTTCAGTAAGCAATGGGATCAGCAGAGACACACGGGGCAAATTAGCTTTAAGTTTGCAGAGAAACAAAGGGGAGAGTAATTATAGATCTTGGGGGGGCAGTTTAACAACTGAAGGTTTTCTCCTATCAGCTACAGTTTCAACTGTGAACACTGACTGCACTGGCCAAATGTTTTGTGTCTCTCCTCGCATGTGCGTTTCTGCCCAGCATCCACAAATGATTTTTCCCTAAACCCTCATCTTTCCCGATTTTTAGTTTCTGCCATGATTACAGTGAGACACTCCTAAGGCTTACTTAGTGTTTCCATATGCTAAATGCCTACCTCGTACTTTCCACAAAGGAGAAAAACCTGGATTTAAAGTCTCCCATAAAGTACTGTCACCAAGCTACATTACAATATTACTCCATGATACACAGAACAGAACATGGAGTAAGATGAAACCTTCATTCATTTTATCAAGAATATGAAAACGTGGTGCTCTCATTTTACTTTTTAACAGCACAAGATGTAGGCTCTGCAACTATGAATTAATAAATACACTGGCAACTAGGATGAAAAAAAACCCAAGGAAACCTATCTACAAAACATTCAATACTTAAAAACAAAGCTTCTTCAGTTTAAAACTTGCTGACACTTTTTAGCACTATATTACAGAAAACAGCCCTTCAAAGACTAAAAAACCCTCTAAATTTGGGTGCACAATCTGTAAAGCCTCGGTGGCCGACTCTGCTAGATACACCATGCTTTGAAGCTGTCTTAACATGCATTTTAAAATTATTGTAAACAGAGATAGCAACTATCTGCAAACTAGAGCCAAAGTTTTGGAGATTTAATTCTCATTATACTTCAAATGCATTTAAATTGGCAAAACCAGGAGATCTGATCTACAATTTAGGATTTTTCCCCCCCAGGGAAAGTTTTCAGAACAACAACGGCTCATCTACGCTATTAACTTTTCATTAAATACAATTCTTAATCTGGACTTCCCTTTACTCCCTGCCTCTACCCAGTGTGAGCATCACTCCCTGATGTTTCAGGGCACTAGGTATTTACAGACACTAATTAACACCCAAAGTTAAGCTACAGAAAATCTGAACTGGGTTTCTTCAAACTCAGATTACCTTTTGCCTCAACTGATGCAAGCAAGAGGACGCACTGTTCTTCAAAAAATTAGGCCAAACTTAAGCATCTAATTTTAGACAGCCCTCTATTAGGGACACGGCTGTGTTTTTCCTTTGAGATCTATCACCGTTTCGAGTGTTTAACCTCCACATTCATCTGCTCATGTTGCATCAGCCTTTTTCTTTGGCAGGGAAAACAATCCCTCCACATCTAACAACTCATTCCTTGATAAAGGGATCAGGATTGACAAAATGTCTAAAGAAACTGGGGCACGATTTACTTCACAATTAGAGAGGAAACAAACTGGGTCTTAAAGTATATACTCATCAAATTAAAGAAGCAATTAAGAACAGCACTAAAAAAGAAAAAACAGAGGACTAGTCTGCCAGCTTAAGTTACACTAAGGGTGCTTAACCCCTTGCTCAGTCTTTAAATACATAATGCTTTATCATACGCTTTTGAAAAATCGTCTCTGTTATTTTTACTTGGAGGTAAGGAAAACAAGATTTTGATACTGCAGTAACAAATTTACATTGTCCCAGCTAAGAAAAGCATTCCCTTTCTGCTTTCCGTAAATTTTGGTTCAGATCAGATTACTTTAAAAGTTAAGTTCTACTTGATTCAGTTTTGTGGGAGACACAAAATAAGAAATTCTGTAACTGTTAGGTATGCAAAGCGGAGGAAAAAAGGAGAGAAAGAGAAAAATTCTTGCGGTGACATGATTTCTGAAATTAGAAACAACGCCCAAACGTGGGTCACAAGAAACAGATGATCCAATCTCAAATATTTTATAGTGTACTAGCAGTTTAAGTCAAAGCATATTCCTAAAAAACCAAGATGGCATTACATGTTACAGAAGAAGTCAGCCACTTACGTTACGCTGTCAAAAGAATTTTGTATTTCTCATACCTGGAAAGATATTTCATGTTGGATATCCTTTCAATAGATCTTCATACCAAAGTAAACTAAGAACCACAGAGCTTTAAAATAAAGTGCTAAAAAGAACCCTACTTACAGGATTACGGGTTGCCATCTTCAAGGGCCTCAGAAGTTTATCTTTTCAATCTAACCAAATGAAGTCCTTTTACAGAACTGAGCATGGCACCTAAACTGGCAACACTTAAAACCTTTTATGAAAATAAACGTCAAATATAGGAGACAAGAAACCCGCATTACTGTGATTATATTTATATAAAAAGTAATTAAAGCAACACAAGTTCATAAACTGTCAGATCAGCTGGAGTCATACAGCATGTGCTCTAAAACTGGTTTGATCGTTGCCTTGCAGGGACAGAGTAATTCTCGTGTTTCAATAAGATTAGATGTACAGAAGCAGCACTCAGAGGTAACTGTAAAGAAATGGTTAGTAACAGCAATTCCACATTGTATCAACTTTACAGTAATAGCATGTATTAGATTTTCAATTGAAGGCCTTCAAGCTAATCAGCCACTAATCGTGACAAGAGGGGCACTGTATTAGCCAATTAGCCAATTAAATTGCCTAGTATACTGAAAATCAGCAAGATGAGTAAAATTGGAAAAGCTGAAAGTGAGAAGGCTCTGGAAACAATATCTGAATAAACAGGCCTTTTTGAGTAACCTGCTGCCTTTGCAGAGAGTTGAACTCTCATGAATAAACTAAGAGGGGGGAAGTCTCAGCATAACCGAATATACCCGAAGATCCACTCTACTGGCGAGCCAAGTAAAGAACACTACTAGGAACGCAGAGCGGGATACTGCAACAGCAGACTGATTGCTCGGAGAGTCTACAGGGATAGATGCAACATGTGACAATAAAAAGTGAGTCTGAAGTGTCTAAGAAAGTTGTGAAAAAGGAGAAAAATGACGACAAATTTCAGCCATAGTATGAGACAGAGTGTTAAAGTGAAATTAAAAAGGCAAGAATGAGCTAGTCTAAAATGTGGTTTTTACTTTTGCAAATAAGTTCCAGGGCTCTACATTAACTCTTTCCCTTTGGACAGGGAAAAAGCAGAACTGTGCAAGAATGCATCTTAACTACGTATAAATCAGCAATCAAGACAGATGTGGAGGAGAGCTGAAACTAGCTTCCCGAATAGCACAGTAGATACACTGCAAAAAAACCCCAAACCAACAACAAAAATAAAAAACCCACCCAAAAACTGCTTGAATGCCAGATGTTTGTGGTTAAGAGAACATGTAGATGTAAAATATAAATAAGATATCCCAGTAGATGATAGCTGTTTGACTTGAAGTTAAGCAATCTGGGCAAACAAAATACATTAATGTAAAGCCCTGGTTTACAGTGTTTGTTAACAATTACCTTGCAAATAAACCAAGTGCCTTTTTCACTCTCAAACCAACTTTCAGATCATTTCAAAAGCAACCAGGCTATAGAAATAATTAAAGAAATAGGTAAAAACAGAACAGATACTACAACGTAAAGGAAAATAGAAGTATCTGGTGTATAACTCACCTTATTAGAATGAACTGGCATATCACATATAGAGCACAGATGGGGATAACCCTTCGGTAAGAATCCATGGAAGTCTTCAATATTGCTATTTGGAGGAGCACCTCTCTTTTTCTCAAAGAGAGATCTCTCGGGACCAGGACCACGACCCATTCTGTCATACTCACTGTCAAATTTATGATAGTTATGCGAAGTCTCACCATAAAAAGATTCATCCCTACACCTTTCTCCATCTCTTAATCTGTCATCTTCATAATCCATTCTGTCATAATAACCAGATTCTTGAGAACGACTTCCATGGTCATAGTCAACCACTGGGTTGAGACTAGGACCACGATCATCAAAGCTATCTCTTCTAAAATGCCTTTTTTCTTCCCAATCATCCCTAGGTACTCTGTACGGTGGTTCCCGTGTGGATGATCTGCCATCTCTACCATAACCTTCTTCAGCTCTCCTCCTTTTAAGTTGTAGAAGGATCTGAGGCAAGTTTTCAGGAGTAATCTTGTCCTCGGGATAGCGACTCAGTTCATCTAAGTCTCTAGCAGACAGACCAAAGCTGGCCAAAATGTTAGTGGCCTGGTCTGCATCTCCACGGTGCTGAGAAGACAAAGGGAGCGGACCTCTACTTCCAATGTTAAATATAGACTGCAAATTATGGGAAGAGGTACTACCAGAAGACAGTGCACTATGAGATCCTTGTTGGTTCAATGAAGAACTCATTCCAAGATTCATTAAGCTAGCAAGGCGTGCAGTACCCTGGTTCATCCTTCCAAGAGATGCTGGCATATTTAAAGACTGGGTAGCAGCAGCAAGAAGGCCTATTCCTGCAGAGAGGTCACGCCCATGACCTTGTGAATCCCTACTCAGAGATGACTGCTGGAATGACTTGGACATTGTAGAACTCTAGCTTGTCTACTTTATGGATCAAAAAAAAATCCTTTTTTTTTTTTTGTTTTTTTAAGATGGCTGAAAAGAGAGCTCACACTAGAAAACTAGGCAAACTTCACTTCAAAAATGGTAACGCCAAGAAAGAGGATCAATAATGACTGCAGATCTTCTTCAAGCTGAGAAACACCAGACAATTCTGTAGAAAAACAAGCAGTTTTAGTCATAAATCCCTTTAAACAGATGCAGTTTTAAACTTATGCATCATGTTGATCTAAAAACATTAAAGATCTCAATCTTACAAGGCTTTTATTACATAACTTAACAGATTCAAGAGGTACCCAGAACCTACATATATAATTTCAGATAAAAATACAGTCGTGTTTCCTATACATACTACTCTTCTTCTACAAAAAGCTACTTTCATACCGAAGACAAGTGAATTTCAGAAGTTTGGGATGTCTGAAAGCATCTAAAGTTTACTAGCATATAAGCCTTGATCTCTGGTTAATGGTTTTATTTATACCCTACATTAACGTACAGTGTCTATGAGAAGACCACAAAAAACCTTAAGCCCATAGAATCCAAGATGACTTTGGCATATGATACATATTTGAAAATGAAATCTATACCACCACAGAATAGGACGAAAGGAAGTTAAAAGTAACTGAAGTTTGGGCAAAAAAGTTTCTGCTGTAAGATCTGGTAAATAAGACCAAACATAATAGTCAATCTTTATGCAGTAAAATTCAAATTACTGATGTGAAGACAGATGTGAACAAGAAAAATAAGTTTTAAATTTTGCAGGAAGTAAACAAGACCTCTTGCTCAAATTGCAGTTTTACAGGTAACAGTACTTCGGAAGTGATTCTTTACTGTGTTATAGTGCAGCCGTGATACCAGCCTGTACCCGCAGACCTCAAGCTAAACAAGGTCAGGCTTAGTACTGGGATGGGAGACCCAAGGAAAACCCTAGCTCTGCAGAAAGAGACACCAGGTGAGTCAGGAGATGGCACGATGCCCCCAGCCAGCCCTGCAGGACAGCGGTGTCCATGTCTCTTACCAGCAAACTGCTGCTTCCTTCCTTCAGGTCTGACGCTTTGACACCATGACCACATGTGGTAGTTAAAGATCCTAAAACAATACTCCTAAGAGACAGGTATCTGCCCTGTGTCCCACAAAAATACTAACCTCGTATTTAAGTATTTGGTTCAACTGCATTTACTTGAAGCTTTAACTAAACGGCATATCAATATCCACAGTCTATTTTATGGCGCATTAATGTATTTCATAATTATTTTTTTTTTAAGTGCAGAGAAAAAATAAACTGCAATACTTCTCCCCATACTCTTTCAGCCTTCGGACAGATACACAAAATTTAAAGCAATTCAACACACACAAGAACATTCCACCAGGAATACATTGTTCTTGGGTCCCCGGTGCAGTAAAGCCCTTCCAAATCTCTGCAGAGCAGTTTTGCTTCTCCAGCACTGCCACTCAGATGCACAGAAAACACAATCACTTGAAGAAGAACCAGGCATAAATTGCATAGCTCCAAAGGAAATCAGCTTCTAAGAGAACAGGTATGTTTGGGGAGGAATGGAAAGGACAAAATGAAAGCAAGGGTTTTTCCTTGAAGAGACCAGTTCTGCAGAAGGCAATTTCTCTTGTACTGGAAAAAGAGGAAAAAAGATCAAGGTTATGAGCACGTCTACCCCAACTGCCTACTCAATCCAGAGCCCTGTTTCAACAGCACAAAGTTTTTTTCTACTTTAAGTTGAAAAGCACTTGGGCTTTCTGTCTCAGTAGCAACATGTTACAAAATTATGCATTTATGTAGGAAAAAAATTATTCACACAATTCCATCTTTGAAAAGTAGCTGCTTTATACATTTTGCTACATATTCTGTTATCAGTACATCCACACTCGTATTTCAGCTATGCCTTTAAGATCCACATATGTTGGAGTTACTTAACATAAACATAATTGTGTAACATTTGGTTAAGAATAAGAGATTGAGAAACATGGGGATGAAAAGTTTAAAAGTATCTGAGGCAGAAGACAGAAAAGCGCTGCAAAAAGCTTCAGAGGAAAACAGTAAAACAAGAATGTAGGGAGAGCAGACGAGGCAAATTCTAAGTGAGATATTCAGGAAAAGCTGGCCACACTAAAGAACACCTGAATAGAAAGCATTTAAGAACTGTATCGTAAAAATCAAGACTCTCTCAAGTTCAAACACGAAACACTGATGTTCACCTGGGTACCATGTTTTATGTTACATACATCCAGTAATCTTCACAGCACTTTATGACAATTTCACAAGTTAATCCTTACTCTTTCCATTTGTACACGTAAATTTCCTTCTAGTTCATTCACACACTTACAGAACCATTTGAAACTGAACTTACTAGGTTCTTCATAACATCAGCTATTCCAGAGGGCTTTACAAACCTGACCCCAACAGCGGTTCAGCAGGCACCCATGTGGTCAGGAAAGGCACGGTGAGTCCTGCTGTTAATGCAAGGACCTGCGCTATTCAAGTTTTCACTAAATCAGGAAAGTTCTCCGCTCTTCAAACATCCCCTTTCTCTCTGAACAGATGCTCACTAATCCTCACAGTTTTCAATTGGCAGTTTGTTGTCCGCTGCTCTGGAGAGATTAGCAGAGAACAAAACCCAACAATTCCCAGTCTGGCAGGGACCTGGGCTGCAGAGAACCTGACTACGTGCCACGCTTTGACCCCACATACACAGGGAGGTTTTGCATAACCATAGCGTGCCACGGCTGCTGCTGCTGCAAACGCCCACAGAAGAAAGAAGCAAAGAGGAAAACAAAACCAGGAAAGATGTGTTGGGAAAAAAACAAACAAACGGGACAAAGAAACAAAGAGGAACAGTTTTATGAAAAAGCATGAAGTGGGACAGCAAGACAATCGTATGATGAAGACAGAGTATAACCTTGGCAGTTGGTGTGCTAACTGCCCTACACCTAATTAGGTATTCCGGTGGAGTACTTGCAAAAACTAAGTTTCTGCGTTATCCTCAAAAATCACTATCACATCACTGTCACCTTGCAAGTGCTGTTGCACTCTACTCCTAACCATCCCCGTTCTTTTAAGAGCAGATGAAAACAACAAAATGAGGTGGGGGGAGAGCTCTGAAAATCATACCAAAGAATGTTTAACTTCCACATGGTCAGGTTTAATACGCGATTCTAAGATCGCACTTCTTGCGTTCAGCACTTCTGAAAGATTTCACGTCAGTATCTGATAGAGACAGGTTCCCACAGACCAGTGCCAGCTTTTAAGCAAGTGTGCCATCAACTGAGTCACAGCAACAAGATGAGTATGACTGAACAAAGCTGTCTAAAGATCCAGACATGATTTAGCAGAGTTGAAAGTGTTATGCTAATTGTTCTTCATGTAATTTCAGCTATACTGGGAACAGACAGGCTGTCAGATATACATTTTTAAGATCTGTGGACAGAAATTTGGCCGTATTAGGATTTGAAAATATGTAATATACAGCAACCTTGAAATAAGTTGAACGTCAAATAGATTTCCAGACAAATGTGGACAATGAAAAATCACTTTATACCTACAAGTTGTAAAAGAGTTTTCTGTAAGCAGACAACAAAAATAAGAAATTTGAATCCTACAGAATACACTGCTACCAAATAAAGGCCAAAATAAGTCTGACTTGCAAACACTACAAAAGGATTTTCTTTTTGTGTAAAACTGATTATAAATTCTTTTCAATTAAACTTCTAGAACTCCTGCTCCACATAAATTTTAATTTTGTTCCTGCAAATGGTTTAATTAAGTGAATTCTTGGGATACACTGATCGTGCTGAACACGATAACCTCAGATTACCACCTTTTATGGAACACCAGTAGGCTGGAAGTAGTTCCCTAGCTCTCTATTCCTTCTATCACTCTTGCGGGGTGGGGGTGGGTTTAACCTGTGTATACACATTAGAGCTTTAATATTAAGCTTGTTCTTAGGACAACTCATCTTTTACCCATTCCTCTTCCACTATTTATAGAAAGTCTCAAAAATGAAAAATAACTGTTTTTACTTTCTAGTCAGTTTCACTTTCACTTCAAAAACATTATTCAAAACACATTCAGTTTAATCAAATAAACTCAAATATAAATACATGAAATAATCTGCAAGCTGAAAAATACACCCTCAGTTTGTAACGGCACAAATTGAATACAGCACACCTCTGGGGAAAAAAAGCTCAAAGAACTTTCACGCCCACAATCCCTGCTTTTTGGATAAAAATCTACAGATTTTTCTTCTCCTCCCTTAGGCGTTACACCTGGTGCAGCAATCCCTTTTGCAGCAACCTATTCTGCTAAGAATTCATATGCTTCTTGGCAAAACTGTCTCCAGTGCATCATGGCAAAAAAGGTTACTGCTGGAAGAGATCCGGAAGTCCAAGTGACAAATCTAGACAGACAGCTCCCTGTGTTGCTCCAAGGACTAACGGTAGTAAAACCAAGAATTTCCAAGGAAATTAGAAGCAGATGTTATCTAGCCACTGAATGACCGAGTGTAATGGATTTGAAGTCTACAGGATTACTTTAACTCAGACAATACAGAAAAGGCCACCGTCTTTCCAAAGGCAAAGGAAGAATTGTCTAGCAGCCTTAGATAAGAGAAAAATGCAGATTATCACCCAGTTCAGCCACAAACAGTCAGAGAGGTTATTTAATATTGCGGTTTCACATGCAAGAAAACAACTCATCTTGTTCAACTGATGTTCAAAGGTCATGACCTCAAAAATTTAAGCAGCACCCGGCACACTGGACACGCGCTTTTTTTGTGCACAGATTGGACAATCTGTTTCAGGCCTTGCAGAACAACTGGGAGAGATTCATTTTTTAGGATTATGTTCAGCTTCATCTCAGTGACTCGCCTGATCAGAGGAGCACATAATAATCTGAGATCTGAAGTTACTGTAACAGAAGATTGCTTCAGAACAGAGAAGTATTACATATGAAAAACATTTATTTATAAATGGGAAATTTATAGTTTAGCAACTAATCTTAAAAGAACTTACACAATTCTCAACATTTGAATGCAGAAAACAGCACTGTAAGAGACGCCAACTTCCTATTTCTGCTCATTATATAATTTACTAAATTCAAGCATCCCTCTTTTTGTAAGAAGTGCATGGAAAAAAAGGACAAAACCAACAGAATTGAAAAAAGGGTCCAAGGAACAGTATAGAAAGAGTAGAGGAGGTAAAAAAAATGCGTGTTTTTAGAAAAGGAAAATAGAAGTGGCCAGCAACATATAGAATAACTGCCGTCACGTGCACTGACCGCTCCCTAAACACGATTACCTCTATGGCTTCCATGCACTCCTTCCTACTACCTCTAAGTCCGCTCTCTGTCCCTACCTTCAGAGCTGCAATTCTACAGTAAGATGGATGTGCACAGGTTCCTATGAAAAGCTCCACGAAGCCATTAAGACTTGGTTCAACAGAAGGGGTCTGCTAAAAACAGAGTCATTGCAGAATGATGTAGGATCTTAGTCTGGAAGCTCTGGTAATAACGACCGTACGGTCATGCACTTGGCAACGTGAGGAGACAATTGCTATTCATTCACATCAGTTTTGGAGAGGAATAGTCTCCCATGCACCAAAACTTTGACAAAAATCACAGAACATACCACAACTATTTTTTAAAAATAAACAGGTCATACATAAAAGTGAACCAAAGACAGACCATATCAGAGAATTAGTCAGTGTAACAGAGAACCAATTTCACTTCTTAAAAACAAAACAGAACACTTCTGTATTCTGATCTGGTAAGTGATTAAAAAGGCTTCTGACTAATCAGTGAATGTAAGTCTGCCTCCAGGCATTTCCAGAGCTGGGATAAAATCGCATTCTTTCCCAGCTGAAATCTTGCATGAGGTTGTAGAGATGTATTCTAGCTGCAGAGAAGAATCAAGGGACTGTTTGACTGTTTTAGTGCTCAAAATAAAAACTCTCTTGTTTAAGTTATGACTACACAATATGGTACTCAAACACTTGCAAACTAAATTAGTTCAGAAATATCGTGAGGTATTTGCATTTGTTTTCAAGACTTCTTCACTTAGAGCACTGAGGAAGAATGAAAGCAGCATAGAGGCCATAAAAATACACTCATACATTAACAAATAAACTGAATGGAAATAATTTCTTTGCAGCTTTGCTTACAACAGCTTCTCCCCCAGATTTGCTGAGCTACCCAGAACACTGTCAAGTATTAGATTACAAAATACCTTTGCATTCACCAAAACTCTCAGCAGACACGTGTGCAAGTCACAGAGAAAGGCAGTAGACAATATTTACTTCTTTATTTCCCACCAAATTAATGAGCATTTTTAAGCATAGCCCTGAATAAAACAGCTGGCAATCATATTTCAGTTGTATGGATCATAATACTGTGGATCCTTAATTTAGTCTGGAGCCTCAAATACTGACTCTTACCCCCTCCTCCTTAATTGGTGTTTAGTTTTTACCTTTAGGAACACGGATATTCACACTTTAAGGATGCATTTAGGAATTTCTCTTGGTTATTCTTCCCATCATTTAGCGCTGGGATGTATGTAGCACCTAGATACATGCAAAACACTGGAAACGGAAGTTTGCAATACACAGTGGCTTCAGGTAGCTTCTCTAAAGCAAACACACAAAAAAGGCTTGTGACATCGCAAGCCTCACCAGAATCATTAGGAAGTGAACAAAACTCTTGAATTTGTTGTTCAGATTTCATCTCCTCACCTAATGCACAATGTAAAAGTATGGATATTGGGTTACCACTGAGCAAACACATGTAGAAAGCACAAGTGTCAGCATCCTCACTCAAACTGAATTATTCCATGTAATTCAGTAATGAATCATTTTGTGTGGTTTTTGGTAAAATTCAAGACAGAAGTTCACTAATTTCTCGGTAATACCATAAAAGTTTTAATGCATGTTTCACGACATTTTGAAAAAATAATATACGATTTTAATATATTAAGTTTTCAATGTATTAACATGCTTCAAAGTTCAGGAAGATTAAACCACTGGATCAACAGATTCTTTATAAAGAAGTATCAGAAAACACTCCCTTTTCTTCTTCTGAGGCACAAAACCTACACAAACTGCTTTAAGAGACGTAAGTTTTCAACAAGAGTTGCTCCCTACTTATCTTACTCTAGGAAGTCAGGACCACGTACTCCACCAACAGTTCAAAAACCCTGAAAAATTTAAGGCTGAGTAAAAAGAATAAAGACTATTCAATTGTTTAAAACGGTACCAGATACTTTTTTTCCCAAAGGTATGCTTTGTGGAAAGGCAAAAGGCTACGCATTTTAAAAGAGGGATTTTTCAGCTTTCTTTTACAGCATAAATGCTACATTTATCAGAACAAAGCAGTTCTCCAGGTTCCCGGAAAGTTCTTTTTAATTTCTGCTTATTTTCAGCATGGGTGAACTTTATATCTCATTACTTTGACTCTGGAAACAAAATATGTACATAAAAAAC